>CP092877.1:3054727-3099868 GCA_030710605.1 Cordylochernes scorpioides | reverse complement strand
CATGACAATGATTTTTGCACCATTTTAAGTATTTGATTAAGAAAGTGGTATTTTGGTATGAAAATAAGATATTAAGAATAACACAAAAATAAGTTTAGAATTATCATATGAGAGTAATTAAAATAATAATAATGATTTTTTTCAAGTTATAGATTTGGATAATGCCATTATAGGTAAATTTAGGAACAATATGTAAAATTAGTATATTGATAAAAATGTGTGATTGGCTATTTTTTTGTTTGTTTGTGAAAGTAATGAATTAAAATTTATAATTTGAATTGAAAATGATATAAAAAGGTAATAATTGTTATTAAAAATGATAAAAGTGAAAATAAACAAAGTATATGTGGAATTAAGTTGTGGGCTTATGTAGGTTTTTAAAAACTTACAGTTGATAATTGTTCAGTCAGGAGACTTGGTCTTTAGTGGTCGTCCTGCTGACGTGGAAGGCGCTCCATGTAGGGCTTGTAGAAACTTGTAACTTCTGTTTGGCGACGGCGGCATGTCGCCTGGAAGGTGGTTGCGTTGTAAGGCCGAAGGTGGGGAACTTCTCACCGGGTTTGCGCCTCCAATGTCATTTCTTGTTTGGGAGAGAGATTAGTCGGTCGTTTCGTTGGAATGGTCGGTTACTCCTCCATCTTTGCTCTTTCTCGCTTCTATCTGAACAGGCTTCTTTCCTCCTTAGTTCTGGTCATACTTCGCTGTGGTCATCCTTCGTTTTAGTCATCCTGTCGACTCTCGCTGTACTGTGATAACCGAGGGTATCTCGCTGCGGTGTGGTAACCGAGAGGGACAGTCAGGGCGTGGAGAGTTTTCCAGTACCTCTCTACACCTTGGAAGACCTTTAACAGTTCTCACAGAGTACAGGGAGTCGTGGTCGAGGCAGAGTGGAAAGCTTGGGAATGTCCACACACAAAAAAACGAAGAGACACAGTTGTTGTAGGAAAGTTCCGTGAACAGATAAAAGTCGATCTAGGAGCAAGATGGAGATAGAAGAGTTCTTACTGTTCTACATAGTCGATGAGGTGGACCTGGGGTACAACCGACGAGGGCTCACGCTGATGGTGAAGTGACTATATTTTCGGCTAAGGCGGAGGTTTTATATATCTTTGCCGAGAGAAGAAGTATGCGGGAGTATTGACTTTCAGCGGGTGCAACAAGAGAGTGGTGCGGCAGCGATATTCTACACCCAATGACCTGTTGGCAACGACATAACAAATTCCTCTTTAGGACTCGTTGGACTTCTATCTCAACCTCTCGCTTTAGCTCATCTCTTAATCTACTACAGAGTTTTATTTGTTTATACTTAGTTTGAACAAAGTACATTACATATGATGATGTAATGACACATGTCAATCATGCGTATAATTATTTATAGATGTGTTTCTATTATACAGCATGAAAATCTTGTTATAAGTATTATACAATATGGGGTTGTTGGTTTAAATTACCATATATATATATATGTGAAAGATTTATCTTATACAAAATAGTTTTTCTCTCAATGTTCTTTAGATTTACAGTTATGAAAGAACCTTTCTGAATATCTTTCGAGATTTACACAAATACAAAGAGTGTTTTAAGATATTTACCATTGCAGATTGAATTAGGGAACTGTTGTGAGAGTTAATCACTTATGAGCCAAGCCCTCTCTATAGACTTTAACTTCCAATCACAGAGGTTCTAAAAACTTGTCTTTAGCAGATAGATGGCGCTGTTCAAATGAAGGTGAATAAGAAATCTACATTGTATAATGTGTGTGTTAACGCATAATTTATTAAAATAAAGGTTAAGATTTTATACAGATCCAAAAGACGTGGAAAATATAAATAGAAGTAGCGAAAAGTGAACCTAAAACAGGCAGATTAAGTTATAAAATAGTTGAAAGAAACAGTTGAGTTATCAATAAGGATATTTGTAAATAGTAATATTTTTTGAAATTATTAAAATTTAAATTTATCTGTATAAATAACGACAAAAATATATGTAATATTGTTGCCAATGTCGACGTATGTATAAGCTGGCAGTCGTGTACGTGAGGCGAGTGTTGATGTTCTTCCCACACGCGGACAACAAGAGCAGAGGCAGGGCTGGATGTTAGCACCGAAAGTGATCGGGGACAGCCCACGGGACAGAGGTAGAGGCCATGACACAAACTTGGATGCTTATCCCTGAGACATGGAGAGAGAGACTGGAAGAGACAGAAGCCGCCTGCCGCAGGACACACTCTAGCACATCTGCTGCTGACCTCCTGCTAAAACCTGTCCTGTTTTCAGGGGTCGTCTATAAAGAGTCCCTGGGGGCCCCACATGGGCTGGACGTTGCCTTTTTTCCTCCCTTCTGTCCCTGCCACCAGCTGACAGACCACTTTTTGGATCTTTATTTTGACGTCAACATTTTTAGTTTTACATACAAATAGGGTTTACAGGTATTATCAATAAAGATATAGCATATTAGTAAATTAAATTTTATTGCCATCTATCGTTAAAACTTTACACAAATAAATTTTCTGGCAATGCGTTTCTTTTAAATATCATCAAATATAATCTCTACAGACCTTACTGCAATGATATGAGTTATTGAATGAGAGAGCTTGGCTCATCAGTAGTGAACCCTCTCAGCGGTTTCGCCAAATTAATCTCTAGACCGCTCTACTATTGTATTGGACTGGTTTTGTTATATACCCTGCATTTTTTATGGAAGGCAGCTTAGGGGTGTTTAGTGAACTATGACGATTTCACCCGACTTGAATGATAATTTAAAAAAAGAACAAATGATGATTGGTAATGATGAGCCGGGTGATAAGAAAAATAATACAGCTGGGTATCCTGAACTCACTATTGGGAATGATATAGCGAGGAAGGATTTCTCAGTTGGATTAATCAATGAAAAAAAAAAAATTGGCGAACAGGAAGCCCTTGAAGCATGAGAAGGTATGGGCAGGGTAGGTTAGGAAACGTCAATGATAAAATTTAAAAAACGAAATAGATAAAATATAAAAATTCAAAAATATCTTAAACTATTAAAAAATATTATTGACGTTGTCAATATATTAAAAGTTTTAAAATGATGAGAAAGATGGTTGAAGTTATAATATGGGTGTAATAAGCCTAGACATAATTAAAAATATAAATTGAAGAAAAAAAATTAGCTGCTGTTAACTGACGGCATTGCTAATGGCACACAAAATAATAATAAAGAATAATAAAATTGATTAAGGTTAAAATGTTTTATACACATCTAAAGTTATAATAATTTAAATAGTAATGGGACTGGTAAAATAATGACTTGATGAAACTATAATAATAATGTCTGAGTATATGGTGAAGCACGCGCAATAGAAGCCCGCGTTGATCATGCTTTAAAACAAATGTAAACAGTAAAATGGACTTTATTTAATTTTAAATCATATTTTATTGGCGTATTAATCATATAAAGCAATTTCTCCCGTAGAAGGGCGTACTTGCCCGAAATCTCGAGATATTTTTTAAATAAAAAATATTTTAAAAGAAACTTTTCCCTGGAAATTTTATGTTTTTATTTTAATATTAATTCAAGGGATTATTTTATCGAATTGTGAACTCAAGTTAAGTCATGAATTTACCGCCATATATCAAATCAATTTTTATTTAAACCAGATTCACAAAAAATCATTGCAACTAGCGAAGTGGAGATGCCATCTGGGTTTCAATCGTTTCTGTGAAGAGGTGAACTTTGTCCCCCCATCCTTAAGAATAAAAGATCCTGTCAAAAACCCTTTCTCAGCTAAAGTAATAAAGGAAACTCAATATAGGTTGTTGAGGACCAGAACACAGGGCTGTTATTCCAACATTCGATTGTTATCGAAAACAATCAAAGAACTCTTATGCATCACTTCCCGTATTGTACCAGAAAAATAAATGTACGAACTAATAGTCCGAACCACTTCTGAAATCACGAAAGTAAGAACAGAAATAGAGAGAAGGCAAAGTAAAAAACTGGAATATTGGGCACTGAAATTTAATAATCCAAATCTAAGTAGAAACAATAACCTCAATAAAATAGTCAACCTGTCAAAGCTACCCTAACCCAAGAAGAATTAGCTTTCTTATCCAAAGGTATGAAATTCAGGAATAGGCAAAAACCAGATCCCATCAGAATAGTAAGTGGAGTCGAAGCAGCCATATCAAAACTTAACCACCAAGAAAAGAATATCATTAGACATCATGTAACTAATCTTCTAAGTGAACCAATAACCCTTCCCCCAAGCAACCCTCATGAGAACCGACTGATTAAAGACTTAAGAAACAAAAAAGAAATAATCATCACCCAATCAGATAAAGGCGGTCAAACAGTGATTCTGGACAAAACTTATTACCATAGTAAAATGCTGAGCATCCTTGAAGATCAAACTACCTTCAAACACATTTCTAAAGAAGAAAAAACCCGAACATATTCTTCTTTCAAAAAAGAACTCAGAAAAATGCATAAAGAACGTAATATTTCAAATGAAGAATTGAAAGACTTCTTGTCTAATATACAAACAGATGCCTTCATATACGGCCTCCCTAAAATACATAAACCAAGTGTCCCCTTTAAGACCCATAGTGGCTTTCTACCATTCCCCAACAGCACCTCTCTCTAAGTTCATCTCAACCTTTCTCAAACCCATAATCAAGCATCAAAATTCCCCGTTCTCCATTTCCAACACCACCACATTCATAGAAGAAATACTCAAGCACCAACCTCAACCAAACAAGATCATGATCTCATTCGACGTAGAATCCCTTTACCCAAGTCTTCCACACCAGCTGATACTAAGCAGCACCGAAGAATTCTTGAGAGAAAATCAGATTGATCAGACCATTGTCAGGAAAATAACTAAACTTATAGCCCTATGCCTCGAAACAAATATCCTAACATACGATTCCAAAACTTACGAACAGATTAAAGGTTCTCCCATGGGGAGGTCTCTCTCAACCTCAGTAGCCGAAATAGTCATGCGTCGCATAGACAGTTGGATAACCTCCCTGTTCCCGTCAGATATAGTTTTATGGCGTCGTTATATTGACGACATATTCTGTATATGCCCCGAATATCAAACCAAGAACATTCTAGAAAGACCCAATAGTTACCATCCTAACCTAAACTTCACATTTGAAAAAGAAACAAACAATAGCCTGCCTTTTCTAGATATAAAAATTATTCGCATACAGAATCAATTCCAAACAACTGTTTATTATAAGCCATCCTTCAACCCCGACTATATCCGTTTTTCCTCCTACTGCCCACTCAGCCATAAAATCAATACGGTAAAGACTTTAACTAAATGTATCTATAGCCATTGCTCACTTCAAACCTTTAAAACTGAAGAAACTCAGAATATTATAAGAAATCTAAAGACTTATCAATATCCTTTATCGTTTATTCTAAGACATTTCTATAGACCCTCTGAAATTCAGAATTGCCCAATCTATAAATCCATTAGCAGTATTCCCTATTCACCAGTATCTGTTTCTATAGCCCGTCATCTGAAGAAATTTGGAATCAAAACCTTTTTCAGAAACTCACCTAATTCAAATTCGTTACTAAGAAACCCCATAACAAAGAACAATACCAGCGATTATCCTTCCAATATTAAGAATGCCATATACTCCATAGAATGCAACGAATGCAAAACCAAATATGTCGGCGAAACTGGCAGACATTTCAATATAAGAGTATCAGAACACACATAAACGAAATATCGATAATCAAGACAGTAGATCTTTAGTATACCAACATATAAGAGAAACAGGTCATTCCTTCTCCCTATCAGAACCAAAGACCCATTACTCCAACATCCCCAATAGACTACAGAGACTTATAATAGAATCCATCATATCCAGAAAGCACAATAGCATTAACAGAAGAATAGATATTCCGGAAATTTATAACATTATATTCCCTGAGCCCAGCCCATAACCCCCAGGTGAAGCACGCGCAATAGAAGCCCGCGTTGATCATGCTTTAAAACAAATGTAAACAGTAAAATTGACTTTATTTGATTTTAAATCATATTTTATTGGCGTATTAATCATATAAAGCAATTTCTCCCGTAGAAGGGCGTACTTGCCCGAAAGCTCGAGATATTTTTTAAATAAAAAATATTTTAAAAGAAACTTTTCCCTGGAAGTTTTATGATTTTATTTTAATTTTTAATAATGTTATTGCTATAAAAATGGTATCGAATGAGTAGTTAATTCAGTGCGGAAAAAAACGGAGATATTGATACATTAATAGAATTCTGTAGAGAAAATTCTCCTACCAGATGGATGATGTCTTGGATGGAGCTTGTGGAGTGGGCTGCGATGAGGCTAGGTGATCACTTTTTGCGGTGATTGCCGTGGGACATCGTCGGTGCTGGCTGGCGAGGATTTCTCGATGAATCTTGTCTGCTTGTCCGAGCCGATGGAGGAAGGTGCTCGTGGCGCAGGAGATGTCGATGAGGGCGGTGATAATCTCCTCGGTACGAGTAACGGCTAGTCCTCGCATGGCGTCTTTGAGATGGTCCACTGGACGTCAAGGTGGAGGGCAAGTAGAAGGAGCATCCACATGAATGCGCCTTTGACCACCAGTGTCTCTGTCATCCTCTGCATGCCGCTGTCCTCAGTTATCCTGTCGACTTTCTGTAATATTGTTGCAAATGTCGACGTATGGATAAGCTGGGAGTCGTGTACGTGAGGCGAGTGTTGATGTTCTTCCCACACGCGGACCACAAGAAGCAGAGGCAGGGCTGGATGTTAGCACCGAAAGTGATCGGGGACAGCCCACGGGACAGAGGTAGAGGCCATGACACAAACTTGGATGCTTATCCCCGAGACATGGAGAGAGAGACTGTAAGAGACAGAGACCGCCTGCCGCAGGACACACTCTAGCACATCTGCTGCTGACCCCCTGCCAAAAACCTGTCCTGTTTTCAGGGGTCGTCTATAAAGAGTCCCTGGGGGCCCCACATGGGCTGGGCGTTGGCTTTTTTCCTCCCCTCTGTCCCTGCCACCAGCTGACAGAACACTCTTTGGATCTTTATTTTGACGTCAACATTTTAAGTTTTACATACAAATAGGGGTTTACAGGTATTATGAATAAAGATATAGCATATATACAAAATATGGGGTGGTAGCAAATAGAGAAACAGTGTACATTTTAATGAAAGGTAGGATATTTTAAGGCATCGGCTCTAACTGGAAGATATGTGATATATATTAAAAAGTGTCATACAGTTTAAAATATACGATATATATGTTTTATTTTCTTAGATACTATATTGAACACTAAAATAAGAGCAACATTAATAATTGTTTTGAAAGAAGCTTGACCGCCATTGTTTTCGATGTGAATAGAATTCAAACCCCAAAGGTAATCAGACGCCAGATGGTTGAGCCCGGGTTGTGCAACCCAATGGCTAAGACCAGTTTCGCATCGTTTATATCTACGGCCAAACCTCTTTTGCCAATCGACAGAAGCACGACTTACTCCTTAAATTTTGAATAGGCTTTTGCTGACACCTAGTAATGTTTTAAATTATCTTTTAGACATGTACAAGGTGCGTTCATTAATTTCAAGGATTGGTTAAAAATGATTTTTTTTAAAAGCTAGAGAAAAAAAATATTTACGGTAAAATACTGAACATTTGACCAGACCTTACTATAAGCACGAATTTCGTGGCGCACGCGCTGATCTAATAAAGAACAAAATAACTTCAATGTAAGGTTCATATTTCTATTTTTAAAATGGCCGTTTTCAAAGAGCCGAGAATCGGCATTAAGTTTGGTTTTAAATTGAAAAAAGGATGCTTTTAGCAATGCTGCTTTATCCAGTTCAAGAACTTTTAAAGGGTTTTAACACTTCCAAAATCGTCGGGAAGAGATAAACGATGATCAACATACTGGGCTTCCAAGAATATTAGGTTGCGAGGAAAACAAGCTCAAAATAAAGTAATTAATCAAAGTTAACATAATAATTTCTATTAAAGAATTATCTTCACAGACTGGGCTATCTATAGGACTGTGTTATCAAATAGTTACAAAAGATTTGGACATGCTTTGTACGTCTTCAAAATTTGTTTCCCTGATTCAAAAGGAGGGTAGAATGGAAGTCTACCAAAATATGATCTAAATGACTCGGATTGATCCAGAATGGAGTAATAAAATCATCACCGGGGATGAGACATGAGTGTATCAGTATGACTCGGAAAGCAAACGTCAATCCAGCAATAGATTAAAAGAGGTGAACCCTAACCCAAAAAAGGAAAGGTTTGCGAAATCCAAAGTCAAGACATTTCTGGTAACATGTTTTGATATTAAGGGTTTGATTTACCATGAATTTATTCCTTTTGGACGCAAATATAAGTATTAATAGAAATTATTCTGTTAGCTTTGATTAATTCCTTTATTTTGAGCTTATTTTCCTCGCAGCGTAATGTTCTTGGACGCCCAATATGTTGATTATCGTTTATCTCTTCACTACCTTTTTGGAAGCGTGAAAACCATTCAAAAGTTCTTGAACCAGATAAATTTTCAAAATAATCATGCGTCTCATAGCACTTTTTTCAATGAAAAAAAACTTTATACAAATTATCTTAGAAAATGGCCATTTTAAAAATAGAAATACGAACCGTATAAGGAAGTTATTTAGTTCTTTATTCAGATCGACGCGTGCGTCACAAGACTCGTATTTTCAGTCAAGTGTGGTCAGATGTCCAGTATTTAATTGTGTATAAAATATGTCTTTAGTCTTTTTCAATTTTTAAAAATTTCAAACGGTCACTTGGAATTTAATTTACGCACCTTGTATAGATCTGTATCCATATTATTTTAAATAAAACAGCACAGTGAATCGATTGATGGGAATGCGAAAAACCAGCAGCCATCATCGTTTCTCTGTCCGCCAGAAGGAGATCAAAAAAGATAGTGAACTCTTTTAAGCTGTTAAAAACAAACAGTTTATTGTTTAAAGGAGCAATTTGATGAAGAAGGCAGTAAAAAAGAAGGAACACCAGCAAGAAAAGTACTCCCGTCGAACTATAAAATAAAAGACGAATAATTTTCAAAATGTAAAGGAGTGAGTATTTTGATGAAGACTCTGGAAAGAGTATGAGAGCCATAGCTATGGAGATGTGAGTTGACTGAATGACAATTATCAGAATTGTCCATCAGAACTTTGATCAGTCAGTCAGTTTCTGAATCTTCTTCTCTTCTTTATTATCTAGTTTCTGACTAATGCTATGAATGAAAACAGGAAAGGATGCTGCCTTTCTCAACTACATGACTCTTCTGGCATCCCGAGGTTCTTCTTTAATGAAAAGAGCTTCGGCCAAATGTTTACCTCTCCTCGCGTCTATTTTTCAACGCGACAATATATAAACAATCTTAGTATGCACATTTTAAATGAAAACTCAAATAGTAAGCCAATATATATAGAATAGAAAATGATTTGCCTAAATCTGTTTCTATTAGTATACAAGATATCCATTCAAGTTCTTGACCTTTATTAAAGGTATAAAAATAGAAGACAGGCCGGAAATAACTGTGTCATGTGACTTGGTAACCTTATAGGTTGGGGGTAGACTTCAACTAAATTCAATAAAGTCACGTGTTATAGCTCAAGCAGTTGCTAATGTAATTGGGGTTTCTAAGCAGCTCGTTCGGGGTTGTCTTTTGTAGTACAGTCGAACTTGGATAATTCGAACCCCAAGGGACCATAAAAAAATTCGAATTATCCAAAAATTCGAATTAAAAACGGAAATTTTATTTATTTCAAATTCTAGGGACCAAGATAAATATTCGAATTAAAGAGGTTTTCGAATTAAAGAAGTTCGAATTATCCAAGTTCTACTGTATTACATATTAGATCGTCGGCGGCCAAATCAAATGGCCGTATATGTAAATGTTGTATGTTTATGTAGGTAGAACTCTGACTGGACGCACCGCAAGGCATTGACCTCAAAGGTTCACATCTGGAGGTTTTCCGATACCCCAAATGCTTCCAGGTTTCTTTGATCAAACAATCAATTTTATCGTAAGAGGTTAAAATGGAACCTCACAAACTCTCGGCTGCCAACAAGCAACAACCTGTTTTTCTTTAATTTCTCAATATCCTAACCCATCCATATTCAATCGAGTGTTCACTGATGACGTTATGTGGGTCCTATATGACACTTCTAAGCTTCCTCGCCATTATTTCTGTTGTGACTTTGCTTATATTTTTAGATAAAACTGATACCAATAAAATATTAATTAAACATTATATTTATTGATTTACAAGAAAGAGAACATAATATAAAAGTGAAACTAATATTAAAACAATAGAACTTTTTTTCTTTGTGGTTAGTGATGTATATAGTTGTTCATTTGTTTTAGATAAATATAAAATGATGTATATATAGTTGTTCATTTGTTTTAGATAAATATAAAATGATGTATATATATTGTTCATTTGTTTTAAATAAATATAAAATGATGTATATAATTGTTCATTTATTTTGCATATTTTTCATCTTTGAATTTATCTTATAATTTGGTCTGTGAAAATAAATATATTGGACCAGTGACCAAAAAGGCTGTAAATAGATCGTTTAATGTTAGTTAGATAGTATAGAGAATGGTTAGGCAGGATATATAAATATTTAAATGTTATGCTTGTGTAATTATAATCTTAATTGAATAAAAATATTTAAATTATAAAAGTGTTCTAAATCTCAAATACCAAGCATTAAAACAACTGGCGACGAGGAAAAGCAAATTTTGTAAAGAAAAAAGAATTTAAATAGTGAAAAGAAATTATACTTTAAAAATGTCTTCAAGTATGTTTGAAAGATTCGACGAAAATCTAGAGAATGTTGAAAATTATATTTATCGATTGAAGCAATTCATGCTAATTTCTAAAACAAAAGAAGACTTTAAGACGCCATTTCTTATTTCAAGCATCGGCCCTAAATATTTCGGGATCTTGCGAAACTTAGTTTTTCCGGAAGAAGTTGATCAAGTTCCCTTTGACAAATTGTGCAGGATCTTATTAAAACATTTCAATCCTAAGATCAATATAATATATGAAAGATTTGTATTCCAGAAAATGGATCAGAAATCAGGCGAAACAATATCTAAATACATAATACGCCTTAAGGAACAGGCTCAAAGGTGTAACTTTGGAGATGTTCTGCAAGAATCCCTGCGAGACAGATTTGTGGCGGGCATCATTGATACACCAACCCAAAAGAAGCTACTACAGGAAGAAGGATTAACTTTTGAGGGAGCATTAGACATAGCTCTATCTGCGGAGTCTGCAGATAATGACCTACACAACCTCAAGAGATCCGAAGATGCCCATCGGTCCCACAGCATCTTCATGCCATCAATAATCCCTGCAAACACTGTGGTAAGAACAACCATCTACACTATAATTGTTTTTTTAAATCAGCTAATTGTAGAGTTTGTGGTAGGGTAGGGCATATTTCTACTATATGTTATAAAAAAGATAGTTCTGCCCGTAAATTGCCCAGAAATCCCAAAAATACTTTTAATAAATTTAAAAAGCATGTTAATGATAATAATCCTTCGGGATCTCAAAATAATTTATCATTGAATAATATAAATTTGCATCCTCCCTTGATTGAAACTGTATATGTAAATGACATAAAATTGTTGGCTGAAATTGATACTGGAGCAGCCATAACTACATTAACTAAATATTTGTACTTTAAATATTTCAAAAATGTTAAATTAAATAAATGTAATACAGTCTTGACCGGCTATCGTGGCTCTAAAATACCTATTTTAGGCAAGGCTAAATTTGATATAAAATTAAGAAATGTTTCTAGAACCATTGAAATACTAATAACTAATTTAAATTGTACTAAATTTCTCTTAGGAAGAGATTTCCTTAATCTTTTCAATATCTCATTCAATTATTTGCATAAATTGGACTCTTTTAGTATAGATTCACTTTTAAATGATTACGGGTCCATTTTTGAATGCAAATCTGACCCTATTAAAGGTATCAAATGCCATCTTGATGTAAAAGCCTCCAAATTCAATAGTCAATATGTTAACAGTAAATTTAAAGTGGATGAGACTGTGAAGTTTAGGTGGATTACTAATGGGCATCCCTCTTGGTATACAGGAAAGATAATTAAAATACTAGGAAGGAATGTTTATTTAATGAAACAAGGTGACAGTATAAAAAAGGTTCATCAAAACTACATTAGAAAAATGTTGCCTGGTAAATCACATCCCACTATTATGAATGAGGCTGAACGTGTGCCAACTCCAATCTCGGAGGAGAAAAGTATTACAACCCCCAGGTATCCTCAGAGGGAGCGCAGATGTCCGCAGAGATATGGAGAGTAAATAGATAAATAAGGGGGGCCAAGCCTAAGAAGGGGGAATTGATGTATATAGTTGTTCATTTGTTTTAGATAAATATAAAATGATGTATATATATTGTTCATTTGTTTTAAATAAATATAAAATGATGTATATAATTGTTCATTTATTTTGCATATTTTTCATCTTTGAATTTATCTTATAATTTGGTCTGTGAAAATAAATATATTGGACCAGTGACCAAAAAGGCTGTAAATAGATCGTTTAATGTTAGTTAGATAGTATAGAGAATGGTTAGGCAGGATATATAAATATTTAAATGTTATGCTTGTGTAATTATAATCTTAATTGAATAAAAATATTTAAATTATAAAGTGTTCTAAATCTCAAATACCAAGCATTAAAACAGTTAGCTCCTAATTACTTTTGATCTTACACACATACTCTGTGGGTATAATTAATCAATTAAAATATATATACGACACACGCTTCACTGTGTGTAAGCCCTAATCAACAAGTCCAAGGCAATCTGCACATTCCCGTAGTTTGACCTTAGGGAGACTCTTCATTAGTATATCCGCATCCATGTCTTCACTTTTAGTGTATTCCAGTTTGATTCCATTTTGTATTTCCTCTTTCACTAAATAATACTTTTGGTTTATGTGCTTTGTCCATTAAGTAATTTTGTCATATTGTATCCAGTTTATTGCAGCCTTGGCTGTCACTTTTCAAGGTAATTGGGAAGTTACATTTTCACAAAGTTCTTCTAGTAATCCCTTTAACCATAACACTTCTGAAATTCTTTTACATATTGAAATAGGTTCTGCTTCACAGGTAGTTAAAGCTACTAAATTTTGCTTTCTACTTCTCCAGTTTATTAAATTTTTGCCAAGTTTGACTGTATAGCCTGAATAGAATTTTGCGACTCGGGTTGTGCACCAGCTCGCATCAGTACTTATTGTGATATTGTTGTATTTTGACTTATATGTAAACATTTTATTTCTGGAGTTAAATTTTAACTCCAGTTAAGTGTATTTCTCTTGGATCATTACTATACTGAGAGTTGAAGGTTATGTCTGGTCGAGTACCTGTAGAAAGGTACATAAATGATCCAATCATTTCCTGGTATACAGATTTATCTACTGGCTTAGAGTCCAAATACTCATCCAAATTTTGATTTGATCTCCAGGTGTCTGCACACTGTTGCATTCTTCCAGTACAAATCTGTGAAGAATTGTATCAATATAATGAGTCTGAGATAGATAAAATCCATCTTCTGCCCTTTTTATTTCAATTCCAATAAATGGTTCGCTATCTTTCTTTTCTGTTAGAGTAACATTTTTATATTTCTGAAGCTAGGTTATCATTAATTTTAATACTGGTTTCAGAGATCATGATATCATCAACATATAGACCCAGTATTGCATACTCTTCTCCTCTCTGGACTTTATAGACACATGGATCACATTTGGTTCTAATCATTCCCAACTGGTATAAAATTTCATTGATACTTTTGTTACAACATTTTCCTGATTATGGTAGACTATACAGGCTTTTTACAATTTTCACACTTTATTTTCTCCACCTTTCTGCATAAAACCATCTGGTTGTCTCATCTATATTTTTTCCTTTAAACTCACCGTAGAGATAAGCTCTCTTCACATGATAAGGCTTTACGATTAAATTCTGTCGTATTTCAAGAGCTACTATTGTTCGCAAGCTTTCCTTTTTGAGTACAGGTGAAAAAGATTCTTCATAGTCCACACAATATCTCTGATTGCATCCAATAACAACCAGTCTGGTCTTTCTTTTATATATGCTATCATTGGATGTTTTTTTCATACTTCAGACCCATTTAGTATTAATGACCTTCATACCATTTTCCTTTGATACTAGTATCCATACATTATGTTTCTCTATCTCAATGAGCTCTTCTTTTATTGCTTTGAGCCATTCGTTTCTTTCTCCACTATCCATCGCTTCTTAAAAAATCTCCGAAATATAATGATCTATTTCCATAATTAAATTCGCCTCATTTTTATCCTTTATTCTTTATTTAACTTCTTCTTTGATCAATTTCCTTTATTGCTCTTCAAGTCTTGCTTTGTGCCGTTCTTCTAAGATACACTTTATTTCTCCTTTCTTTCTTCCTCCTTTTACGCATCTTTCCTCTATCAGTTCAGTTTGTGTTGGGTCATTTTAGCCGTCACCGCTTAGTTCTACTGAAGTATCCTCCTGAGACTTCATTTCACTCTCTGTGACAGGATTGTCCTTTTTCAAAATAAGAAAATCTTCAGCAACACTCTTTTCACAATTTCCTTTATAGGTCAAATTATCACAATTAATATCATCCTGAAGATCATTTGCATAATTCAAATCCTCTCTTCGCCAAATTCCCATTCTGACTTCATGAATTCTCTTTGTCATTATATAATATATTGTAAGCTTTTCTTTTATTTAAATAACCGATAAATATTCCTCTTTATACCCTTGGGTGAAAAGTTGTACTCTTGTTTTGCTATAAAGAAAATGAGTCAAACATCTAAATATTCGAATGTGTTTGACCGATGGTTTCCTCCCATTCCATCTCTGCATAGGTGTATGGTGCTTGATAGACCTGTGAGGAGTACAATTCTTAGTATATACAGCTGTAACAATCGCCTCTGCCCAAAACTTCATGGGTAATTTTGAGTCAATTAGTAAGGTTATGGCTGTATCTATAAGAGTCCTATTCACTCTCTCTGCGACTCTATTATTTTGCGGTGAGTATGTGGTGGTAAATTGGTGATGGATCCCATTTTTCTTGAAAAATCCTTCAAATCTACAGTTACAAAATTCAGTTCCTTGTCATTTCTTATATCCTTTATTTTAAGACTCAATTCGTTTTCAGCTCTTGCTTTAAATTTCTCAAATCTTTCAAGGTTTCATCATTTGATCAGGAAATATACTAAGATCCTTCAAATGTAGTCATCTACTATAACAAGAAAATACTCAGATCCTCTTAAAGATTGACATCACATTGGTTCGCATTAAATCCATATGAATCAACTGCAGGAGCCCAATTGCTTAATTTACCATAATATTATATCGCTTCTGAACAAGTTTTCCCATTATGCATTCTTCACATTCTGGTAACCTTTCAAATTTTATATACAATCCTGTTACAATATTTCCTTGAATAATTATTTTCAAGTATTCTTCATTTATATGGTTTATCTTTTATTTGATAAATGTGTATTTTTAACCCTGGCATTTTCATTTTTTGCTATTGGTACATTTCTTAGTTTTGTTTCCATCATACACATTCTATCTTTAATATATGCCTCAGCAACAAAATCATTCCCTTCATTATACATTTTTGCTTCATCCTTATTGAAAATAACTGAATTCCCCTCGTTGACTAATTCGTATACTGACAAGAAATTATTCCTTAAACTTGGTACATGTAAGATATCTTTGATGCGAATATTTTATTGGCCTTCACTTGTGCATTTAGTAAGTCTCATATCTCCTTTAGCTATGGCTTGGGGAGTTTTGCCCTTCTCCACTAGTTGATTGCACTTCGTAATCTGTCACATTTTCCATTAAAGCAAGGTTAAGTGTGCGGTGCATCCTGAATCTATACACCATATTTGCCTATCATTTCTCATAACTGATGAATCTTCAAATTCTTTTACATATGTTTCAAAGGCTTGCTCATTAATTCCACTTTTCAGAGTATCCACTAGTTTATCAGAATGTTTTCTACTGTATTTGTGATTTCTTTAATAAGGAGTCCATTTCTTTTGAAATCCTTTTTCTGCCTATCTCGAAACCAGCAATCCTTAGCTAGATGTCCTTTTTTTATTACAAACAAAACTTCTTTTTGGCTTAAATTGTGTCACTTTTATATCTTCAATTCTGTATGCTTGTTCATGCCTGTTCTCAACCGATTAATTAAATATCATATTTCTTATTGACTCCTCTTCTCTTAGAGTTTGTTGAATCTCTTATATTGTTGCCTTTCTCATATATAGTAGGACAATAGCAATATTTTCATACGTAGGATGTATGCCTCTGACAATATGAAAGTTCTATTGAGGGAAATTGATGCTCTAATGATGAACTTATAGCAGCACTATTTTTGCTCTCGTTATATATTCATCTACAGTTTCATTATCTCTCTTTCAAATATTCTTTAATTTTGAGCCTCTATCAATAATCTTTTCTTCCAAATTGCCTGAATATGTTTTTCTTAGCGAGTCCCAGACTCTCTTCGCATTTGTTTCTCCGATGAACATTCCAGCTTGTTCATTTGTCAACCTAGTGATGATTATCCCAAATGTGTTATTTTGCTTATTAAATAATTTATTTGAAATAGTATAAACACATTTATATTAAACGAAATAAAATATATCAGAAATTATAAAATAAAAGAAGTTTATTTATATTCTTTAAAAATATTTACATAAAAACAATTTAACAAAACAAATTTAATCCAAAAATTAAACAATCAAAATTTACGTATCTCTCTCTCTCGACCGAATCTATTTACTTTAACCTCGTCAAAACCCAATAAATAAATATATTAATTAATATTTAATGATTTGATTATTATTTATATTTTATATTTATATATTTATATTATATATTTATATATTTATATTATAATATTATTTAATATTTAATTATTAATATTTAATTATTTTCATAAGTCCATTTACATCAACTCCCCCTTTTTTTAAGATAGCAACACTTATTAAGGTACATATCTATCCGGTGGTCTCCTCTCTCGTAGTGGATATCTCTGGGAAGGTGTAGATTCAGCCGGTGGTCCAGGTGTAGATTCTACTACTATTGTAGCAGGAATCAGGGGACTTGACGTCTGAGGCCTTGGGTAGCTTATTCCTTCTTCTGATGACGAACATCCTTTCTCTCCATACTTCTCCTCATATAGTTAGTGTACTTTCTTTTCAATTCCATCACTTTCTATCATACAGCTGTTGCTTCCTACTATTCTCTTTACAATCCCAAACATCCATTTCGGTTTTCCTCTTTTCATCCATCTGTATCTTACTATTTCATTTATTTTGTAGCTATTGCTCTGTTTTTTTATTTTTCAATCTCCCTACTCTTACTGATTTCTTGCTCAACATGGAAATCTTCGTTTTAATCTCGCGATTTAAAAATATTCCAGCAGGGGGTTTTTCCGTTCTAGTCAAAGAACTCAATCTATATGCATATAAAGCCTTTATCAAAGCAAACTCAAGGGGTAATTCTCTTTCCTCCGAAATAATTCTTCTCATAGTTTTTTTTATCTCTCTTACAGACACTTCCGCTAGTCCGTTGCTCTCTGGATGGTAGGCGGGGCTAAACATCGCATGTATGCCGTTTCTTTCGAAAAATGTCTTCATTTCATAACTTCTAAACGGGGGCCCATTATCCATTACCGCCACCTCCGGGATACCATATCTCGCTAAACATTCTCTCAAAAAGTCTATGCAGAATCCCGCCGATGTATTTGGAACCATTTGACATTCTATCCAATTAGAATGCGCATCCACTAATATCAAAAAGGTTTTTCCCGCAAAATATAAATAGTCAAGATGAATCCTCTTCCAAACTTTGTTTGGTGGAGTCCACTCAGTAAATTCCTGGTTTGGCAGCTTTGATGTGTTTTCCATACAAATGCTACAGCTTTTTGACAATTTTTCAATTTGCTCATCCATTCCTGGCCAATAGACAGAATAGACAGTCTTCATTTTATTTATTCCAATATGATTTTCATGAATGATATTCAAAACATATTCTCTTAAGGAATCGGGGATTATCATTCTATTTCCGAAAAATAGGCAATTTCTTACTATTGTTATCTCGTTTTTAATTCTAATATAAGGTTTCATATCTACATCTGAGTCAATATCATACTTATCATACTTGACTAATTTATATAGTTTTCTAAGAGTTGGATCTTCTTGGGTTTTGTCCGATCCCAAGACGTAATCTAATATTGAATTTCTTATTAATAATATTTCTCCCATTTGCTCTTCCTTCTTCCCTTTTTCAGGATTTGGAAATCTTGAAAGAAAATCTGCAAGAAGTATTTCAGTTCCCTTAGTATATTTAATTTCAAAATTATTATTTTGTTGGACATTAATTTGTACCATATCAAAAAATACTATCCAGTCTTTTCCTATGAGAAATTTATTATTTTTAATATCTGTTACTATCAAGTTTAAATGGCCAATTTTATTTTCAAATCTTACTTCTACTTTACATTCTCCAATAGAGGAAATGCCCTTTCCTTGATAATCAGTTAAATAACATTTAGACGGAAACAATTTAATATGTTCAAAATATTTTTAAAATATATCTTTTGACATAGTTGTTAAAGCCGCACCAGTGTCAATTTCTGCTAAGAATTTTATGTCGAAGACATATATACAAAATACTTTCAAATTTATTAGTTAGATATTCTATATTATTGATGGACTCATCATTCTTTCTTGAAAATGATTCTCCGAGGGCAGACGCTTCACTAGATATTCCTTTCTTTTTTGGTTGAAAATATCCATTCTTAGATTTTGAATGACATACAGTTGATATATGTCCCAATTGTTTACAAGAATAGCAGAAAGAATTTAAAAAAAAAAACATTTGTCCAAATGATGATTCATCTTTCCACAACGTTGGCACTTAGAATGTAATTTGTTTTTTCTTTAGTTTCAGCATAAGACTTCATTTTCAGCACATTACAATCTACCCTTTCTATTGTGGTAGCCATATTTACTGCCATATTAAAAGTGAGCTCAGGCTCTTGCAGTAATCTTTTCAAAATAACTTGACTAGAAACTCCTGAAATGAACTTATCCCTTAGGTGTTCTTCAAAATTTAAGCCAAAGTTACACCTATTAGCCTGTTTTTTTTTTTTTTAATTTACACATACACACACACAGGGAGAAGGGAGAATCCTGTATGGCACGTGTGCCCAATAAAGACTATTGTTGTTGTTGTTTTTTTAATTTAAGGACATAATCTTCTATTTTTTCGCCATGTTCCTGAACCAATTGGCTGATTTCATATCTTTCAAAAATGATATTTAGCTTCGGTGTAAAATGAGCAATTAAAACACTCACAATTTCTTCGAATTCTAATGCACAAACATCTCTAGGTGCGATCAATTATTTTAGAACACTATAAGTATTCGCTCCAACAGACATAATAAAAAAGGGAACAATCTTCTTACCTTCAATTTCATTCACAGAGATGTACTGTTTGAATCGTTGAATATAATTTTCAAAAGGTTCTTCTTTCATTATATATGGTTCGAACGAAATCCTCGTCGCCATTGTTTTTTTTTTTGCTTATTAAATAATTTATTTGAAATAGTATAAACACATTTATATTAAACAAAATAAAAGATATCAGAACTTATAAAATAAAATAAGTTTATTTATCTTCTTTAAAAATATTTACATAAAAACAATTTAACAAAACAAATTTAATCCAAAAATTAAACAATCAAAATTTACGTATCTCTCTCTCTCTCTCTCGACCCAATCTATTTACTTTAACCTCGTCAAAACCCAATAAATAATTATATATTAATTATATTAATTATTAATTATATATATTAATTATATTAAATATATTAAATATATTAATTAATATTTAATTATTTGATTATTATTTATATTTTATATTTATATATTTTTTATTATATATATTTTATATTTATATAATATTATTTAATATTTAATTATTTTCATAAGTCCATTTACATCAAAATGTTTCATCATTTTTCTCACTCCAAATCTCCCAAGAACTTTTGTATTCCATATCAGGTTCTGGATCGGAAATTACACATTTAAATAATTTCTTCCTCTCAGGACTGCGCCGATTTTAAACGCCCAAATTTTATAGTTAGTTCTTGTTATTCGTTCAATTTTCGTTTGGGATAAAAAAATTATAAACAGACATTTCCGCCTTTTTAACTGATATAAATAAACCAATAAAATTTAAATACAAATATACCTTGATTTTATTTAAATCTTGGGTAGTAGTCAAACATGCAATATATGGATATACTTTAAATTAATCTATATAAATACCTTGAATATTCTCAGAAGAGCTTCAGTTTACTGATCAGAAAAACCTCTTGCTTAATCTGATTAGATATTTTCGATTTTTGAGCTTTATATCAAAAAACCACATTCTGCTTCCAATTGTTGACTTTGCTTAGATTTTTTAATGAAACTCATTCCAAGAAAAAATATAATTAACATTATATTTATTTATTTACAAGAGAGAGAACAATTATAAAAGAGAAACTAATATTAAAACAAAGGAATCTTTTTTTTTTTCTTTTCGGTGAGCGCCTATTTACTTGTGATCTCACATAATACTCTGTGGGTGTAATTAATCAATTAACATATTTATGCGATAGTTTCACTGTGCTTCACACCGCAGGACTTCCTTCACATCCACTCAAGATCATGCTCTGTATATGATGGAATGGTCGCCAAGTAGTTCACTCTGCGATACTACCAGATAGGCAAGCAATCAATGCAGGCATAAACTCGCAGCATTTGGAACACACGCACTAGAGGTTGAGGCAGAAAGAGATTCATTGCTTGTTCGCAAGATTAAACTGCTCTTTTACGACAATTCCAGACCGCATGTCAGGTATATCATACAGAGACCCGGCTGGGAGGGTCTGTGCTGTCCATCATATCTTGCACCAACAGGTTACCTCTTTCATTCCCTAGACAACCACCTTCGTTGGAAATCTTTCTTAAATGCGAATATCTGAAGCATGCACCCACAGACTTTCTCGCTGCGAATCCATTGATATTTACATTCAGGTCATCGCCAAGCAGAAAGTCTTTAACAAAAGTGCTGGATGCAGATTGAATTACTTTGTTCAATAAAGGTTTGCAGCACATTTAACGTAGAGCACTGTCACCGTTGACAGGTCTCCAAGACCACTAGGCACACAAGAGCGCACTTCCAACCGTTCGGTCCTCCTGACGGAAGTTTCGGCCACGTTTAGATCGACCTGTTCGGACCTCTGCCACCGAGTTCAGGTACATTTTCACCTGCGTCGACCGTTTCCCCAGATGGCTCTGCCGATACCGGACATCACCGCCAAAACAGTGGCAAACGCCATCCTTTCTGTTTGGATATTCCGTTTTGGTGTGCCGGCCAAAGTGACAATAGATCAGGGCAGGCAATATACTATTATTGTGCTTTCTACATGCTTCGGACAAGCATTTTAAGGCATGACTCATGTTTGGGAGACACCAAGCGCCCGCCGCAATGGAGGGCCAAGGAGAGGGCTGGAGAGGCGCCGGCAGAGCCGTGGGCACCCCGGGGGAGAAGAGGGCGAGTGCGCGCCGTTTATGAGGGAACCAAGGCAGCACCAAGCACAACTAAAGCGCCGCAGGCTTCAAAAATATTTAAGGAATCATTTCAATGATCAATATCAAGCTATCAAGATACAGAGATCAAAAGGTCTGGCTTTTATCCTCTGGCTTTTATATCAGGGCAGGCAATTCGAATCTGCGATTTTCGGCGAATTAACACGAATTCTCCGCATTAACAGGATTAGGACGTCGAAAAGATGTAAAAAGTACCAAAACGGCAATAACTTATTTAATTACTTTATATAAGACCAATTCCTGCACTATTTTAAAAGATTAGGAAAACATGGCTAATCAGTGAGATACCCTCTCAGTTATTTCGCCAATTCAATCTACTAGGCCACTCTAATATTTGCGAAAGAAAGTCACCCGGGTTCCTGGAGAGCCAACTCCCTTGTAACATTAAAGTTCTTATACATTTTGCATTTAAAGGTTCTTTAACATAAATCAGCGGTGTTTAATAACACTATGGAGAAAACCTTTTAGTAATTTTAGAAAATTTAAAAGAAATTTGCTTCTAAAGCAATTATTTAGCTTGAAGGCCAACAAACTGTGAACGTTGCGAAACTGCATATACCACCATCTGTCGATTAAAATTATTCTTGGACATGTTTTCGCTACTTCTTTCTAAATAGATTCTCGTGTCCCGCAAGAAACAATCAAAGAAATGATATATTTCTAATTTTTTGCTCTTCTCTTTATTCTTTCTTATTAATTCCAATCAAAAACGCTTTCTTTGTTATTTTCGCAATTGTAGAAACAATTGGCCCATATATTACAAGGCATTGTGTCGCTGTAAAGACACACGTTGGAAGGTAAATTTTGCAACGACACGTTTCTCTTTAACCAATATTTCTTGACACGCGGATAATTGAAAGGTTTTCTTTGTTACTTGATTGACAGAATGCACTTAGAAATGCTTTATTATGCCTAAATGGAGAATATCAATATATGAGATTACGAAAAATACACACAAGCTGTGGAATATTAATATCTAAATGTCTTACTGGTAGCAAAGCCGTTGAGGTCGTTTGATTGTAAAAATTCTACAGATCCTCAGATGATACCAGTTTGAAGCTGTGCAATCTTTACTAGACAAATCCGATTATTTGAACATGAACATGCCTACTTAGAGTTTTATTTTAAGATAATTCATATAAAGAACAGAATAAACTTGTATATTCCATTTAAAATATTTTTATTTTAAATAGTTACACCCGATAGATTCGAAAATTAAGCCTGAATTTTGTGATTTTCGACTAAGCAGTTATGATCATGCATGAAATAATTAATTTATCAAAAGTATTTCTCAAAAATAACTTTTCAAAATGCAATAAAAAGGAGAAAATAAATATATCAGCTACAACACCATTAAACAATTAAATTTACAAGAATCAAAATCAAAGCGGGGAAGGACAATTATCGTATACTGAGTAAAGAGGTAAGATATTTAGTGAAACGTAAAGACTTTCTAATCAGTTGCTCTATATTAAATCATATTCGAAATTAATGCTGATCGTCCTCCACCGTTTTTATTTTGACTCTTATAAATCTAATTGTTAAATAGAAATATATTTAGATGGAATATTCATTTTCTCCATTTTTGTGCATTTTAATAAAAGGTTTTTAAAAACATATTTATAAATTAATTATTCATTCAATTTTTAGTCATGAATTCTAAAAATTCACAAGCACAGTATGAGACCCCTTGTCCGAACGACAGATCACCAGATCTTCTTTTCTTTTTAAGTGGTTGAGGATTCTGAGTTCTCTTAGATTTGGTTGTTGAGATACAGATCTTTGTAGTGTGGAAGATATGGTGTTTCGGATGGAGGATTTTACTTGAGGAGTATAAAATTTTAGATAGCTAATTCAATAATGACAACTGTTCTAAATGGATCAGATTTACTTGGTATTCTGTATTTCAATCCTTTGGCTGTGATTTCTGATTCAGCAGGTGTGAGGTTGGTATTGGAAATGTTGAAAATATCTGAACCGTTTTGGTTGGAGGTAAACTGGAAAAGTTATATTTCCGCGCCCAGTGATGAAGTTTTCGGTTTTGCCTGTTTTAGATTACAGTATTTTGTGATTTTACTTCTTTAGTGACTGAGATGATAATATTGGTTAGCTCTGAAAAAGGGACGTAGGATGAAGTGAGAACTAATAAACCTTTGACCGTCTTGGATAAAAATAAGATCATGAAATGACAGCCTTGTATACGTGCTTTAAGAATTTGAAAGTGGGTTCTATGGATGACCTTTGCTTAAAAGGTAATCTGGACGGGGTCTTTTGTACGGAGAGCTGTAGGATTATTAATTCTACAATCTTACAGTGGAGGTTGGAATTAAGGTGCCCACTTGGCTGGTTGGAGGGATTTCTTACGTATAAGTTTCTTGTCTCTCGTTCCCAATGTATAAAGTTTTTCATTCAAATTGCAATAAAAGGAATCGCAGGATATTATTGTTAAAAGAGACCAAAGGGAAACGCGACGAGTTTCTTTCGCGTCACTAGCGCGGAAATACAACTTCCTCCATTTACTTCCCACCAAGAACTGTTCAGATATTTTAAACCTTTCCAATACCAACCTCACACCTGCTGAATCAGCAATCCTATTCAAAGGATTGTAATATAGATTACCAGGGAAATCTAATACATTTATAACTGTTGCCAGTATTGAATCAGCCATTTACAACTTTAGTCCTCAAGAAAAAACCTCCATTCCAAACACCATATCTTCCACTCTACAAAGACCCGTATCTCAAAATCCGAACCTAAGAAAATTCCGAATCATCAAACACTTAAAAGAAAAAGAAGATCTGGTGATCTGTCGATCGGACAAGGGGTCCCATACTGTGCTTCTGAACCGCGCGGATTACCAGACTAAGATCCATGACATCCTGAGTGACACCACTATTTTCCCCCATCACAGTACCTGACAAAAACCGAATTCATGATAAATTCAAGCTCTTTATTAGCTTCCTTAATTGAATTCAACTCATAACCCTGACCTTTTTCTATTTTTCAACATTATTTTTTTCACATAAATATATTTATATATTGACTATTTATAAGGAATGTGAAAAGACTTCCTGGACATACCATAGCAATAGTTAGCAATGATAATGATTATAGTTATTATGCGTAAAAGAGAGAGATAACTAACTTTGAAAACAGAGACAATAGAGAGATGGTTATTTATACCAGTCTACTAGATTAAATTCTCGAAGTTTCTGGTAAGATCCACTACTGTAATGAGCAATTTCCTTCTTATATTTTTTCCTAATAAAATACAGAATACACCTATCCCCCGATTTACACGGTAGATACGTTCCTGAGAAAAACGTGTAAATCGAAAATTATAAATTTTCACGAAATTTTTATGCGAAGAAATACAGACACAGTGTGCGTGAGCAGCAAGTCAGCACATAAGCTCGGGATTCCTCGTGAGATGTGTACACAGCGCATGTGTTCAATCACAGTGGCATTTAGTATAGTGCGATAAAAACAAAACAAAAAACTTATTTGGAAAACCGTGTAAAAGCGAAAACGTGTAAAACAAGTACCGTGTAAATCGGGGGATAGGTGTATTACCAAATTGTTTATTATTTTGAAAAATACCCATAAAAGATATTAATTTATTACTTATAGAACTCTTATTTGGAGAGACGTTGTATAGTCATCCCAGTCTGCGTATAGGAAAAAATTAGAGGTTAATGAATCTCTGATTTTTTCTATGCGCAGACTGAAATCGCTAAATGCGCCAGTTATGACCATTTGTTTGAAAGGCTACGGCTCTTGTCAATACAGAGGCAGCTATAATTTCCTGATGTCCTGATTAAAACTTCTATAGAAGCCTCAGCTGGCGGAGTGTCTAAGTGTAAATACATAATTCTGTAAATATGTGAATATTATGCACAAACAACGTCTCTCCAACTAAGAGTTCTAAAAGTAATAATCGAATATCTTTTATGGCTATTTTTCAAAATTATTAACAATTTGATAATATTATTTCTTCTATTAGAAAACATATTAGAAGGACATGGCTTACTACAGTGGTGAATCCTACCAGCAACTTGGAGAATTTAATCAATTAGACCGGTATATATAACCTTCTCTCTATTGTTATTGAATCTTCACATCTGAGGAGTTCTTCTAAAATTTAACGGATCTCTATCTGCACACACCGCGCCTTTTTAAGAAGAGGGGAGTGAAATAATCCAAAGAAAACATTAGTCTGATATTCATTCACACATATCTGATAGAATTAATTGATATTTTCAATCGTCAGGGTCATCGGAACGTTAAGTGCCTCAGAAGGGCTAGGAAGAGACCAGAATCAACAATATCCCGACAAGATGGAGTGTGTACCAATTTGTTGTTGCTGCCGCTCCATCTGTAAGCCATAAGTCTTGTTCCAGCTCCTGTTACCCAAGCCCCGGAGACCCTGTCAATCAATGCAACTTCCGAAGAGGCCATTGAGCAATCTGACAAATTAGATGAGCGTAACATTTCTATGATAATTGTTGGAAAACAAAATTTCAAATTGATACAAAGAGTAAACTAAATTCTAAACTCCTTCAAATTAGAAATTCAAAAGCCTTGGCGATCGTTGACAATTTCTAACACCTAGTGATGAAGTGAGAAGTTTCGTCATTCACCATGAGAGATAATTCAGAATCCCCTTACCATATCGAATGTCGAGTAAAAGGATATTGACTTCTTAGGCGCTAAGATAATACCTTTATGGGATAAATTCGTGTTCCTTCTATGAGAACCTTTCAAAGATCAGAAATGTTGAGCAACAACAATGGCATATAGATTGCTATCCTGAACGTTCATGGCCATTCTGCTTGCCAATGAATCTCAGAGATCTGTTCCTTCCCCCCCCCCCCCCTGTGGCAGCTTGAGAGGAACCTCGCCTACGAGCCTGAGACACAACTCTAAGTGACAACTACGGACACGTTTAACTCAGCTACAGAGCAATTCTCAACGTTCACCACAGAATCTGGGCTTGCCTATGTCTCTGCCTCCAGGCGTCGCCATCCTGTGTTAGCAAATACTGCGATCATCAACAATTAATCTCCTCAACGTCCAGAAGTCAGCCTTCAACTGTCATCTTGCCCACGTTCCACGGTTCTTCAGCTGCATACCATCGCGGCTGGAGTCATTAGAGAAGATGTCTGGGTCCTCGGTGACCTTCCGAGGAGTCCACAAGCGATATCGTCTCCTGTTCAATAAGTGTCCTCACAGAGATCCTGGACCAGGCCAACTTTGTATAAGTTGCAGACAACTTTGAGGCTACGCATCTACCTACCAACACGGATCGCCATACTCGGAGGCCAGAAGTATTGGAAGATTCTTGGTTTATTTTATTTTCCATATATAATGTCGACCAATAATCGACGTTTTATCATAGCCTCGGGACCATCGTTCTACAGCTGGTTAGAACCTCTCGTCTGTCGCCATGGTTCACTCGAGACTCTTCAATAATCAGGTGGCAACGTTCATCACACATCGCTTCTTAAGACATTGAAGACATACCTAGCAGAGTAGTCTAATCAGAATCACATCAAATGTTCTCAAGTATGACTCTATTGCAGACTGCGTTATTCGAGCTGTAATCGGTTCTCGAAGACCAGACTCGAGGTCAAGTCAGTGGATGCCGATTTATTCATCAATGCTGGACGTGTGCGTCAAATCCGTTTTTTTTTTTAATATGATTAGCGACGGCGAAAAAAATAATGGTAACATTATTGAGGGTAAGATGCTTTACAGAATTTTTCATCCAGAAGCATTTCGCAAGCCAATCGTATGAAACAAAACTATCGTGGACGCCGGCCAAACTTTCTCCAATCCTCTTGAGAAAGCAGTTACGAAGACAAGTAATAGTCTTGTCGAGAGAAATATTTGAGCGAGGATGTCGAAAATACGTTGTGATTTTTCGGAATGTTATCGGATCGTCATTGATGTTAGGAAGTTAGGATTTTAAGGTTAGGAATTTCAATATATAAGAGAGAAGGTTCCTATATGGATTGTTTTTGTTGATGCTGTTGGTAGGTTTCAGGATTCTCAGTGGATAAGGCACAACTTTGTGGCATAGGTGGAATTACAGTCTCTTGTTCTTTTATGGAAGAAGTTTAGGTGACGTTTTCCATGGAGATATTTTGGAAGGCTTAACTTTCCAGAAAACTTAAAAAGATGGACCTTAGAACCTTAGAAACTTATACTAGAAGGATATTTGCTTTCAGAGCAAACAGAAACATATTTTGGAAGTTTTTGAAGATAGACTTCTTAAATTATTTCAGGATTTCTGAATTTGTTTTGTGGGGAATATTTTGGAAAGGGGTCTTGGGGTTTTAGAATGTCAGAAAGAATTGCTCTTGAATATGATTTGGGATAGTTCAAGTTTATGACTGTGTGGACTGTGTTGGAAGATGATTGTTTGATATATCAATTAGGATTTACTAGATGATTGGTTGATGTGTGAAAGATTATTTTGGAGTCGGTTTCTAAAACTAGGTGATATGTTAGGCTTTCTCAGTATTTTGTTTGTTTGTTTGGCAGATTTTACAGTCTGTGTTGGAATCAGTTGGTGTTGGAATCAGTTGGAACACACCTAAACATCAGTCTTATATATGGTTTTGAATTTTTTTCAGCCCTTTGAATATCATTCTTCTCGGAAATCGTTTTTAGTCGTTGCCTCAGTAGTTGGCACTCTTACTTTAGATCGCAGATTTCTGAGTTACTAGACTTGAGGAATATGGAAATGTTGATAAGCCTCGAAAATAGATGAATTGGCAGTCTTAAATCAATGGTAGAAGGTTAGAATGTCTATCAATTCTCTAGATCCGTGTGGGAAGTCGTTGGGACAATTAGTGAGATGTTATATGCAGTTGATCAGTCAAGTCAAGCCATATCATTATTTCTCGAGTAAGTACCCTTCTTATTCTAGTGTTATAATTACTTCCTACACCATAGTTAATAACCGCTATCTGGCTACTGATTTAGCAATGAAATAATCAGTAGTTAATGGAGCTAGTTCGGTAGCTTTGAGACGAAGGCGAAAGTGGTAGAGGGTGGGCGATATTAATGCAAGCAGAAAGCGGGTTAAGAAGGCAGGGAGGTGAGATGGCATGGGGCAGAGAAAGTTGAGACATTCATCCACATCTCAGTAACAGATTTGCATAACTAGTCCGTCTATTCGTCACGTCACGTGACCCACCGGGCGGCCGGCAGTCTAGCAGGCGCTATCAGCGGTGCAGGTGGGTGATCGGCTGCTGCACCTTTTTTGGCGGTCAAATTCTAATATTTTCAATCAAAGAAATTTTCAAGAGAAAATCTTTTGGAAAGAAAAATATAGGCTCTATATGATTTTTCTATTATTTTTCAAAACAAATATAAAAAAATTCAAATGGGAAAGCATTTAAGTTTTTTTTTTTTTTTTTTTTAAGAAATATTTCTATAATATAATTTTAAGCAGATATAAAATTTTTGAAAATATATTAACACGAAATATCTAAATGCTGAATATTTATTCATTTTTATCATATTTTTAAATAAAGTCGGGATTTGAAAGAAAGACTCTCGATTCTAATCAAAATTTTAAAAAGACATCAACGCCAAATTTTTAACCGAGTGCTCAATATTTTATTACAATTTATTTTGGAAAAAACAAGGCCAAAACATTTTTTTTTTGGAAAAACGAAGGTGAATTATACATATTTCCAAAATGTATATCTATAATAGGATATGTATGTCATTTTTTGCTCGAAAATCCTTATCATATGGCGCTGTATATTGTATCGATTTTATTCCCATGCAAACATCCGCTTATAGTTGCTTCCAAACTTCAGACGTTTTCTATACGGCTCTTTCTAAAATCCCTTCAATTTGGAAAAATTAAATACGAACTTTAAACAAATTTATCATTCCGGCTTGGATATCTTGAATCGATACGCTGAATGTGGCGGATATATTCTAGGAAATAGAGAAATCTATGATCTGTGGTAGGGTTGACACCTCGAACCAGCAAATTCTTCAGAACTCCCACCCGAGATTCTGGTCTCTGTTTGGATCAATGGTTCCTCCAATCTCAGCAGGAACGTCATGGATTCATTCCCCAAGACCTAGATAATCACAGGTCGCCGACCTGCCACAATCATCTTGCTATTTCTAGATCCATCTTGATGATTGCTCTCTTTAATTCCCCCTCGAACTTGGATTTACTTCTTCCCATCTAGCACATGGGCTTTATCTCGCTCGGCCTTAACAACGATCGCCCGCTGCCAAATGATAAATATAATAAGTTTCCTATCTCGACTCCGAACACAGGGAAATATAGCCGTTGTATGGCCTTGTTGAAGGATATTGAGATGAGGAAAAGCAAGAGATTCAAAGGTCAATTTTAAGCTGACTCTTTCTCTTCTATTATTTGGAAACTTCCTTGTGATTCTTTCCAGCCTTCAATTTCCTAATTGTTTTGATACATTTGGAAATACTCAATTTCCGCACTGAAGCATTGTCATCTTCGGCCTCGCTTGGCATTTAGAAGTGAATTTATGTAGAATCGGATAGTAGAACCTTGAATTTTAGGGTCAAGGGGAATATAATGTGAGTATATATTAAGACTTTCCATGACTTTTTTCGATGTTTCCTATACACCTATGTATAGGGTACAGTTTTTTTTTTCAAACTTATATTTAACGCAATGTCTCTCATATCCCTATTTCTTTTAACATGAAGTAAAGATCACTCTCAATATATTTATTTTGAGCAGTAGTGTATTGAAATAATAGCAGTGTGTGCGTTATGTGTGACTCTGAGACATGGGATACAATACCGATACGAAGCCTCGGCATCGTACGCATGTCATTGCAAAAACCTACCCTTGAATTTGTTTGTTTTTTAATTCTCTTTATTGATAATGTATGAATTTTAAAAATACCCATAAAATATATTTATAATTTCGGCTACATGAACTCAGTAGAATTTGGTTCAAATATATAAGGATTAAAAGATCACATGAGGAGCTTCTTTTAGATTTATTGCGAGCTTTCGAACCTTCCGCTTCTTCAACAGGCGTGGATAGCATGGATATACTAACCAGGATACTAACCATGGATATACTACTCCATGCTATCCACGCCTGTTGAAGAACCGGAAGGTTCGAAAGCTCGCAATAAATCTAAAAGAAGCTCCTCATGTGATCTTTTAATGCTTATATATTTAAAATATATTTATGTTAATAATTTAATGTGAACTATACAAGAAGTTTCCTTCTTCAACCAAAAAGAAAAAATAAGGTTGAGACGAAATTTAGAGGTGATGTAGTTTATTATAACGTTTTTAATTTTATAGAATGAAATTTCATTAAATTCTTTGATTTCTTCCCACCATCTGGTTCAGGTTCCAGAATAACTTTACTAGGTACTGTTGGCTTCCGTAGGCGTCTCTTACTGGGAAAAAGAAAGAAGGGATTCCATTTAATTATAAACTAATACATGCATTTATTTAAGGAGCGACCCGCTCCAACACAATAGTTACAAAAGAACAAGCGAGCGGGGGGAACAACAAAAACAAAGTCCGCAGCGTAGTGGTGGCGTGACGTCAGCGCCGGTGTATCCCTTTTTTTCTGGGGAGCTCGGCTTCCATATTCTGTTTATTATATTCCGTTTGTCTGCGGCTCTCTGGTCGGAATGGCGCCTACAGTACCTCACAAAAAGAGCAACCTAGCTTATGATATTTACAACAATGAATATATGTAAAGGTTATTTACATACTAAAACCAAGTGTCCAATACGGGATTCAATCCCGGTTCATGGCTGTTGGGAATCGAGGGTGTTAACCACTCGTCCACCGACTTCTTCTACCCCCACCATTTTAATTTTTTTTTTTTTTTAAGAAAAGACACGAAAGAATATCAAATGAATGGAACTATTTAAGAACATAATTTCGGCTAGATTTAGTTTTCAAATATAAATTGATAAAAATGTTTATATATATAAAAGACAATGATAAATCATCTGATCAAATCACATTAATAGGTACCGCTCAGCAAGAGCAACCTAGTTCATGATAATTGAAACAGTGAATAATATGTGAAGGTTATTCACATATTAAACAAAACTTTAACGCGGGATTCAATCCCGGTTCATGACTGTCGGGAATCGAGCGTGTTACCTTCTCATCCACCGACTTATATCGGGAATCGAGCGTGTTACCCTCTCATCCACCGACTTATATCGGGAATCGAGCGTGTTACCCTCTCATCCACCGACTTATATCGGGAATCGAGCGTGTTACCCTCTCATCCACCGACTTATATCGGGAATCGAGCGTGTTACCTTCTCATCCACCGACTTATATCGGGAATCGAGCGTGTTACCCTCTCATCCACCGACTTATATCGGGAATCGAGCGTGTTACCCTCTCATCCACCGACTTATATCGGGAATCGAGCGTGTTACCCTCTCATCCACCGACTTGTTTTTTTTTTGTGTTGTTCAATGGTAAATCAACTCCATTCAGTTAATATACATACGGCTATATATAACATGATCTTGCAATTTACTTCTAAAAACGTTTAATCAATAGTTTAAAAATGGTACATTTTGTAACTGAAGTAGTCTAAGAAAAGAAAAAAGGCATCTCCTACTGTGTAACTAAAAGTTGCTGATGGCTTGCACCATCTATCGGAATAAATGTCAACTATTCTCGTTGATTTTTAATTATTCCAGAATTGGCCAAATACCCATTCTTGATTAATTAAGAAAAGCTAACCATGTACCCGTTTCGGGCTGTTGGTTAATGGGTATTTGGCCAATTCTGGAATAATTAAAAATCAATGAATAGTTGATAATTATTCCGATAGATGGCGTAAGCCATCAGCAACTTTTAGTTGCACGATAAGGAGATGCCTTTTTTTTTTTCTTAATTTATGAACCTTATCCCAGTACAATATCACATTTGTACTATTTTTTTCACATTGAAGTAGTCTAGTGAATTATAATTTTTTAAATATATTTACCTTATATGGCTTTAGTCTTCGTTGTATGCGTGTAAGGATAAATAAAATACATTTGGAAAATATGTAGCTAAGTCCAATATCATGTCATCGACCAGATGTAAACTGTTTCATCACTCTTATTTCTCGCCTCCTGCAAATTCAATATTAAGAAACTAAACCTCCATATTTCGAAGCTATAACATTAAATTGAGTAAAATTAATCAGACCTCCAAGGAAAAGTGTCTTTTCAAAACATTATTATTCTCTAGCTTTCGGGAACGGACGTCCTTTATTATTAAATTATTATAAAATTATGATTTAAAAAAGTTTTATTTATTTATTTTTTACCTCCATTGAAACTAGGAAAAAGTAGGAAACAGCTATTATGACATCAGCTGTTGTGGGCGGCTAGATGGGAGCAACACAACATAGGAGGGGACGGGACAGAGCTTCTAAATGGTAGTGAACACAAGGGCTACTGCAGGGGCGGAGAAGTGAAGACAACAGAGGAGGCTGCACTAGATGGTATTGAACACAAGGGGTGGGGCTACTGCAGGGGCGGAGAAGTGAAGACAACAGAGGAATCGGCACTAGATGGTATTGAACACAACAAGAGAGAAGATATAAAATTATGTAAAATAGTATCCAATTATATTTAACTCGTGTTCTATTGGCGTATCATTATATCAAGTGTTCTCCAGTAGAAGGGCGTCCGTGCTCGAAATTTAGAGAATAAAAATGTTTCGAAAATACACTTTTCCCTGGAGGTCTGATTGATTTTACTCAATATTGATACAAGAGATTATTTTATTGAAAAAATAAATTTGAAACAGCATAAACTATTCTAAATTTATTAGTAAATTAAAGTTAATTGCCATCTATCGTTAAAATTTTACACAAATAAATTTACTGGCAATGCGTTTCTTTTAAATATCATCAAATATTATGTCTTATGTCCATAGTTCACTAAACACCCCTAAGCTACCTTCCATAGTAAATACAGGGTATACTCCAAACCAATCCAATACAATAGTAGAGCGGTCTAGAGATTAATTTGGCGAAACCGCTGAGAGGGTTCACTACTGATGAGCCAAGCCCTCTCATTCAATAACTCATATCATTGCAGTAAGGTCTGTAGAGATAATATTTGATGATATTTAAAAGAAACGCATTGCCAGTAAATTTATTTGTGTAAAATTTTATTCTAAATTTAAGCCATATGAAACTATCTTTAATAGGAATCACACTAAACTAAATTAATCTTATCTAAATAACCTAATTTATCCTTACCTATTTACCCGTTCACAATATTTCTAGCATCCGCTTTCTTAAAACCCCCATAAAATGTATCCCATAACAAATAGAGTTCATGTAAGAAATTCGTTCTAATACAATATTACATCGGTCTGGGGATCAAACTGGGGAAAACAACGGGAGAGTTCACCAGTCATGCTATTTCAAATTTTATTGATTGCACTATAAGGTCCGTTGTGTGAAAATATTTTATTATATATATTTAAAAATGAAAAAACAATAGAAAAAATAAAAGATAAGTGGGTCAGGTGTTGATATTAAAAATGAAGAAAGCATTTCCTGACCACGAGCACATGTGCTTTTTTAGATGGCAGAGTGCCATCTAGTGGAGCAAAAATAAACTAAACGTTTATTTAACTTGCTCCGTGATATTTGGTCAACCCAATTTCTTGATAAATCGCTCTGCCATCTAAAAAGCACATGTGCTCGTGGTCAGGAAATGCTTTCTTTATTTTTAATATTTAAAAATAAAATAGCGCGCGTTAAAATATTATTTTAATTTTTAGCAATAGATGACGCTACGTTGATAATGATATTTGAAGTACATGAATCATTGCGTTCTCTCTTTTTTTCTATGCGGGTCACGCAAAATCACATCTCTGAATTTGCAACAATTATCAAAATTTTGGAAACTTGAAAATGATCAACTTGTGTGACATACGGTTTTATGATATGTTCTTCATGGGAAGAAGGACTTTTCGATGTTAACAGATCCTACAAAAAGAACCTGTGCAATACGTAGGTTAGCTTCGGGTAAAGTTTAACTGATGGAATGTAGACACACACATTTGATAAAAAACAATCATTTCGATTTTCAACAACAACAGCTTTATTAGGACATTTCCGTCCTGTAAGGACTCGCCATACATCATTTTCATGGAGAAAAGGAAAAAAATATATAGACAAAGGAGAGAAGAGAAAATGAAAAGGAAATCAAAGTATTCAACATAACTATACAAATTAACTATGGAAGGAAATTGTTCTGTAATTTTAGTTCTTAGAGATTACCTTGTTCTCTAATTCTTTATGAAAGTTAAACAATTCTATCGCTATATATTTTTTCTCGGACATTATTCTTATTAGCTGAACTGGGTTAATATATGATTTTCATACATCATTATACTACCTTTTATTAAATGGAATCAGAAATGCTGAGATAAACATTTTATATAGTTAAATAGTCACTACTTAATTATATATTATATGTATTACATTAGATGGTACCATACTATCGTAAAACTTGGATAACTTCAAACATTACAATGTTTGAGAAGGTGTTACAATAGCAAATATTATTAAAATTTATTTATTAAAACAAATAACCAAGAACCACATTTGATTTGTGTTTCTAATAAGTCTCCAATGTTTCAGGATAAACTTAAGTACCAGAGAGAAATTTCAGAATATGCCCCATAGAATGGCTATGTCTATGACATTGTAGCTTGTAGCTGCTGTAGTAAGGTTTCATTTGCACACAAATAATGTACCACTCCTTAATTTTGGAACGTAGGCCTGACTACAAAATAAAAATGAGAATTTGTTGGAAAATATTTTGAAAGATGATTCACTGCTACAGAATAGAGGTGTTTGAGAATGGTCTCCGTATCGGATGACGGCGGTTGACACCGGAGATATTACGGGAGGTCCCTGCTGTGGGGAGGTTGGTTCACTGTAGTCTGGCTGCCATCAATTGACATACAAATTGTGGGATATTTATTAACAAAATATAGAAAAGTCTTCAGTGAAATTATCAAATTATCTCCTGTTACTACGCTACTTATTGTCTCTGTACTCACACAGCTCGGCGAACTTGCCATTTCACTATTAAGTTGTCCCAAAAGTTCGTGAACACTTGCAACATTATAACATTTTTACAAGTTTTTACGAACTTTTGGGACAACCTAGTATTTTTATAAAATCGAATCTCCCACCTCAATCGTCAGTCCAAGACGATTTGACGGCCTCACAAGGAATCTTCAAGAAAGTGCTCTGGCTGCAGTTCGTGTCAGGTTCCGCCACATGTGGCACACAGGCTTCACTTAAATGATTAATCCTCAGGCCAAATAATTACCTGCTACCACAACATCTGTCTTATGTTTCTCTTCATCAAATCTTCCGGAGAATTGTCAAAGAGATTATTCATAGTAGAATGGAGGCCAAAATTTGGAAAGGTGTGTCTTTTCTTCTTTTATATTACTATCGGCGTTACTTCAAAGGTTTCATGAAAAATATATGAAGGAACTTCGAATAAACAAACGATATATTTATAGTTTGAGTCAAAAGGAGATCCATTAATTAAGATTATATAAAAGGGCGTACCTGGATCTGTAAAGAAAAAAAAATAAATTTTTCTCAAAATATTTCGAGAAAAAAATTGTTTTTTTTTTTATTTACAGATCCAGGTACGCCCTTTTATATGATCTTTTTATAGTTATGTTTATCACTTTCTAAGCAGAACACTGGCGATAAAGAGAGAGGTAGTTATAACCATAGCTATAAAAATGATAATAAGAAGGCCACTCATGTTTTTACATTTTATTGTTCGCATTATAGCCTAACAACATGAAGGCAATATGTAAAATTGGAATTGCTACATCAAAGATTGCTCTTACTTCACAGATAATGGCGACAATGTGTCTCCGAGACTGGTTTAATAGATAATTGGAGTCCTTTTTTTTTTTTTTGCTATGAAATTACTCACTCTGAAATTGTATCCTTACATCAGTATATCATTATTTTTTTACTTTGTTATATTGCTCCAAAAGTATTTCAAATAGAAACTTGATTGAGTACAAACTACTTGTGTGCTCGGTAAAATCGATATATATAAAAATGAATGTTTGTATGTATGTCCGGTATACAAATTCGCAGTAGTTCACTAATTCAAACCAAAATTTCCATACATAGGTAAAAAAATACGGGGAAGACGATAGGCTATTTTAAAAAATATATAAATCAATTATTAAAACTATATATTTTTAGTCAGAAAATGATGATGACGATATTGCTGTATCATGTTTGATTATCAGATACAAAATTATATCGGGAAAAATTCCAAAAAGCAGAGACCACGGGTGAAACCAGTTCATTATTTTGTACGCAGGAACAAAATTCTAACAGAAAAACATTCATTCGAGCAGAAAACAAAAGCCAGATCATCTTTCTATAAAAATATCGCTTCTCAGACACAAAGTTTGGAGCGGGACGTTTCACAAGAGTGACATCCACGGCGCGCCAATTTATAATTGTAACGAATAGTATTTGATAATCAAAATAATATAATTTTCAAATATCGTTGTGAAAATTTACATATTTATTTTTATATTTTAAAAACACAGATTTTGGAGCGGGACTTTCACAAAAGTGACATCCACGGCGCCAATTTATAATTGTAACAATAGTATTTGAATAAAAACATTTATTCGGGTAAAACCCGGGCGTTGTCCGGGTCAATTGGCTAGTATCCTATAAAAATAGAAATACTTTCTTATATATAGAATGTTTTCAATGTGATGAACGTGGGAATCGGTAAATCTTTAATAAAATAAAGAGGATTTCGATATAGAAAAGTGTTCAACTGTATTCTTCTCTTAAATATTCGGCGAACCGAACGCGAAGTGATTAGAACTTGTATGAATGTTGCGTTTTTTTATAATCCAGGGAAATTATAGTTACACTTATAATAAATCTATCAGCTGCCTTATAATGTAAACATATTAAAAACATCAAAAGGTATTCATATCAAATGAATTACATATTAGACAATTATTTTTTGACACTTTGAAAGCAAAAATAAGTTAGGTGAAATCAAATCAGGAAATCGATGCTCTCTAATAATAGATTACTTTTAGAAAACGGAAGCTTCATCAGCTTCATATTACCTTTGGGCTGTCTTCCACCTTCAGAAAATAGTATTTGAATAAATAATTCTAATAAAGAGGCATCGAAAGCAAGCCTGGGATTGTAGATTAAAAATGAAGTTAGCTTTATAGGACATGCGAGATTTAAAGTGTATAAAATGATCTACTTTTTAAAAATTCTAATTGCATCACAATCTCCTATAAACTATGGAAAGTGGAGAGTCAGAACTAGTAGGGAGATAGAATTTACTGTACATATTTTGGTGTAGCTAGGAAAGCCTCAAGAAATTTCTCGTTTTCAGTGTATAATAGTACAGGAAGAGCCATTGATTTATTCGATTAATGAATCTGTGATATTTATACTGTATAGATTGAAACTAGGGAATCAGTGGACGAATGACCGTTGAGTTCTGACAGTCACGGCCCAAGATCGAATCCCCATTGGGCCTCTTTTCTTAACAAAAATTGCTCCAATGGCCTCCGATTCTTGCAAAAGTCAAACCCTACCAGTTAATTCAAATAACCAAAGTGAGGCCCTGGTACATTTGTAAGTGCAAAAGTCGAACTGCCTCCTACATGTGGTGCACTTACGGTAAAAGCAGTCGACAGCTCCTACCCACAATGATTAACATTGTCTATATACCACCTGTAATATATATAGAGATAATAATGAAAAAGATAAAACTTTTAAAATTGCGCAAAAAATATGAAAATAAGGGTGAATTACAAAAAATTCTTTGATATTTTAAAATCACTTCATTTGATTAAAACTTACAAATATATACACGCAAACTATTACTGAATTACAAATTGATTTATTGAAAAAAAGAAAGATATAATTTTTTGGGGGGAATCTGAATACTGAATGTCAAATGAACAATCTTTATTTTCAACTATAATTTCACGATAACAGTAAATTTAAAACCAGACGATCTTAAAAAAAAGCTAGAGAGATACATTTCTTTATTACAATATAATTGGGCTAGCTTCCAACCGCTCTCTTCATCAAGGCCATATGTGCGGTAAAACAACTCATAAACTTGGCTTGAACTCTAGACTAATTTTATCGAATAAAAAAACCCTGTCTATTAATGCTTTAAGATTTCGGGATTTCAAATATAACCGTCGATTTAAAAGGTTGACCCAAAAGTTCGTAAACAAATTACGATTTATATTTTGCAAGTGTTTACCAACTTTTGGGACAACCATGTAATTCTGAAACTTCGCCTACCTGCTGATTGGCCACCCTTAATATAAAACATTAAAGATTAAACCATTCTTCTATAAGAATTATTTTATTATTTAACGAAGGTTACCAATATTACCAAGGTTGTCCCAAAAGTTTGTAAACACTTGCAAAATATAAATCTTAATCAAAATATGTTTACGAACTTTTAGGACAACTTCGTATTTTAGCTGAATAATAGTCTTTCAATTTGTTTATTCATTCTTCTACGATCAAGATTATTTATTTACCTGATAGACCTCGTGCATGAGATCTTTTGTTCTTGTTTTGTTTTAAAATCTATTAAATGGCTTTTCAACTTTAACCGGAGATTTCTATGGAGACCTTTATCCTGCTTCATTTCCACATTTACACGGCTTTATAAGATCTGTTTCCTATAAGAGGATGGGCGACAAACCTCGTCGAAATATTGGCTCTCAAAAATATTGATATGAAAAATAAGATAATGTATTATTTAATGTTGTGTGTGTCCATAGGATCGTTTTTATCGATTTAAAACACAATTGAGACTAAATTCATTGTTAAGAATTTTACAAATGCTAGATCCCACTATAGAGTTAACTATTATATATGTTACACCCAGCGAGAGCTAGATAGTTTCGATCCAAGAGATCAGGTATGATCTGAAAATGATACAAGTATACATACAATACATACTTGTATAAATGTCTTTCGATATATCAGAGGTGTTTGAACTCTCTAATCCTACATCATGATTATTTCAACGGCTTGTTGGAAGACATATCCCTAGTAATTTAAAAACAAAACAACATTGAATTTACTCTTTAAAAAATGCGAAGAGAATACATACAACATTCAAGTATCAGAATCGATACCTCTATAGGACAGAGAAAGTAATTTGATGCTAGCAGCACTAGTGCTATCATAATGTTATATATGAAGCACCCTTCAGTGCAGCGTATATAAGTAGAATCGTCCAATACAGTATTAGAGCTCTAAGAAGCGGTCTGGTGGATTAAATTGGCTAAACCGCTGGGAGGGTTCACCACTGATGAGCCGGGTCCTCTCAATACTTTTTTCAACGCAGTAAGGATAGAAGAAGTTTGATTTGTGTGAAAAAAAATCGGGCTTTAAATACTTTCATTTCTTAAATATGAAGCAAAGCTTAATACATTGGCTGGAAGTCAACATTCTTTTACACAGAGTTGATTTCGGTTTAAATGATGACCTTTTAGATATATAAAAGAATATTTATGATGATCTTCTCACAAACAAAAAGAAATGAGTTTCTTTCTTTCAATTTTGACATATTTTTAAAAAAGAAGTCTTCCCTTGATCCTAGGACGATCCATATTCAACGAGGGAAGATTTCTGATGTTTCCTCCATTTTAGGCTGAATCCGTTGGGACGTGTGAAGCTTACAAGGAGGGATGATGTGGGGAAATGGAAATGGTACTTCTAGATAAGTAGGTGCATCGTTTTGTGGCGATGTGGCGCCTCTATTTTGGGCGTCAACACGTGCGACCTAGCACTGCCTCGAACAAACTTAAAATGCAAGCATCAGCTTTCTGGAATTGACAAGCTGTCAACCCTGAATTCAAAGCATCTTAATTTCATTTTATATAATGAAATAGATTTAATCAATAAATAGTTAACATATGATTATCTAGAATTAAAGAAAATAGTTTTGATATAATAAAAATATATTTTTCAAAATCCGAACACTGTCTCGAAGTCTATAGCTAATTATAATATCCCTTGCGTCCTTCATCACGCTTGTGAATATGTTAGTGTCAATAATATTATCAATTAAACGCCGTCCGAAATGCGAGTTTTGTGAAATCTTAGGACAAGAGGACTTTAGCTCACTGACTTTATACATAACGCGGTGTCTCCAATGAACGCGACAAAGTAGAGACACTTATTTGACAATAGAAATCTCCAAATACGCAGAAGCCACGAGGCGACAAACACAATCCACGTCAACAACAACAACATCGCTTCTAGGTACAAGGCGGCGTACAGACGTCAATTCCCTCAATATATATACATACTAGCCGAATGACCCGGGCAACGCCCGTGTTTTACCCGATTGAATGTTTTGATTCAAATACTATTTGTTACAATTATAAATTGGCGTCTTAAATAAATGCATATATTAGTTAATAACTATAGCCTATATGCTTTATCTGTCTATGTACTATTGGCTTCCGTAGGCGTCTCTTACTGGGAAAAAGAAAGAGAGGATTCCATTTGGTTATTAACTAATATATGCATTTATTTAAGGAGCGACCCGCTCCAACACAATAGTTACAAAAACCAAAAAGCGAGTGGGGGGGGGGGGGGGCAAAGGTGGCGTGATCGTGGCCAACCAATAGGAGAGCGCCATTCAAAAAAAAAAAAGCAAACGGTGACAGAGTTGAAAACTGATTAAGAGATGAAGAATGACGCTCGTAACTGTATATAGAATATTTTTTGCTTATACCTAGTACACGTGGTACAAGCAATGGTGGGTAGAAGTTGGCGACTGCTTTTACTGTAAGTTTCCCCACATGTTTACACATATAGATAGCAGTTCGACTTTGCACTTACAAATGTGATCATAGACACATGTTGGGATTTCGAGTGTTTGAATATTCTCCAGGCTGGTGAGAAATAAAAGGCTTAGAATTCATTGGAATATTTCAGCTGAATGTGATTTCTGAAAGTAACTCACGACTGACCCTTAAAACACACCCAACTTCCTGATTAGTTATTTACATACATAACTAAATATCGATTGAACAGAGCATATTTACTAAACAAAACATATGCAAAAATAAAGATACTTCGGCCAGTAATTATTTATATTACCTCAAATAAAAATATTTACTGACCGAAGTATCTTTATTTTGAAGAAATATGAATGCCGGCCAGGCAGCCTCTATCTTTACGATATACAAACACATTTAAAGAATTTGGGATAGATTTTATGTCAAATATGGTGATATTGATGATATACTTCAAATCAAATTTTCATTTATGCTTATAATTCGGAAGAAATTAAAGTTTCTCTTATATTTAATACTAGCGGATGTACCCGGCTTCGCCCAGGTTTTTCTCGAGGGAATGTTTGTAGTCTAGTAATAAGAAAATATACTACACCTAAAAACTATCAGAGAAAAGAGAAACCACGGAAGGTGAACAGAAAAATGCTTACAATGGATGTTATGTTTACGATATCAAGTTAAATAAAAACAAAGAAAAAATGTGCATATGTTGGTCACTATAAATTTGTATATTTGTTAGGCGAAATTAGAAACATGATAAAACAATTGGGTATTTAAAAACAAATGTAGAAATAAAAGTTGAAGTATAATAAACAATGTTAAAGATTAGTTTTAATTATTAATCAAGATTGTGTGTGAATATGTGAGAAAGATGTAATATCGTTGTTGTTTTCTTGGCCGACTGTTTTACATATGGTGTTATCTTAAAATTGCTTGTTTTGAATATTTTTTAGATTGAGATTATTAGCTAGTATGTAAAAAAATTAACTCTGTTGAAATTTAATTTTGTATTTATATATAAATAAAATTAACTCTGTTGATTTATTTTTGTATTTAATCGATAACAGCGAAGTTACGCATGTTAATGTTAGGAAATATATTTTAATGTTAAGCAAAACCTGCTCCATCTCGTTTTACATAAATGTTGAAAATTTGGTTGAAATTGATGCATTGTAACGAAAGTTTTTAGTGATGTCCACTTATGAAATTTCCATTTTATTAATATAGATTGCAGTTGTTCTTTTCAATAAGTTGTTCATCAAGTCCAGTGGCGTGTAGTTTATATCAATATTTAAGTTTAATTTATTAATTGTTTCCACAGAGTGTGCGTGTAAGATCATACTAAAATAGACGCTAACCATAAGAAGAAAAGTTTTTCTTTGTTTACTATTGTTATAAGTTATTCTTTTATATATGTTATCACTCTTGTAAATAAATAAAATTAATGTTTGGTCAATCTTCTTGGAATCATTATCTTTAAAAAGGTCTAAGCAGAGTCAACAATAGGTAGCAGAGTTCCGTGGTTTGATATAAGCTCAAACGAAAGCAAAAAATACTTAATCAGACGATTAAGCAAGAAGTTTATTCTAATCGCAAAGAAGTCCCATTAGATGTTCTAGGCCAGGCAAGCCAGCCACATGCGTCTCTTTGGATGTGAAGCTGCGGCTCTTTATGTAGTTCCATACGTAAATATTACCAATGTGAGTACTATTTGTACCGCTGGGAGGGTTCACCACTAATGAGCCAAGCCCTCCCAATATATTTTTTCATCGCAGTAAGGACAGTAGAAGTTCGTTTTATGTATAAAATAAACATTCGCGCTTTTAAATCTTTTTTTTTATATGTATAGATGGCGCGTTATTGCTTTGTGTTAACTATTTGTTGTTGGCAAAAAAATTACGTGGCTCTTTAAAAACTTTGAAATTTTGTAAATTGTAATTTTTAACTCTTTCGACACAAAAGTTTGCCGAACCCTGCTCTAGGTAAAATAGATTGATTAAATGACACACTTCTTATAAATATGCCTCACAGATATAAAAAACGAAGAGATTTCCATTTCGAATGCTCTCGCACCGATCCATAATATATGATATTACGATACATGTTTTGGGTTTGTTTGAGTTCCGCAATATTTGACGTATTCTCGTGAAACTTGTCGCGGTAGAAGTCTGAAGCTGCCTCGAGCCTGAATCAGTCCAATGACGCGTTTAAAAATATTCTTGTTTTAACTTAAGTCTCTGAAAGTTGCCTACCTGTGACTATGTTGATAGGGCTGATTTTTAATATACGCTTCCCCCATTATGACGTTAAAATTGACCATGTTACTTTTGTACGTCCAGGAGTTGACAGAATTTTGTAATATATGAGAGATAAATCTTAAATTTTTAATTATATTTAAGAGCGTTAGTTATTATTTTATTTAGCATAGTTATTAGTTCGACAAAAATAAATTCTATTCAGGTAACATATTTGTTAATGTAAGTCCAGAATATAAGTTGGTAAATGGATGCCAAATTCCAACAATTGGCTGGATTTTGAAGCTGTTGTAACGCGGGCAGCTAAGTTGAAGGAAGAGCTAGTATATTAGGTCGCCCCAAAGGTTCGTAAACATATTGCAGCGAAGTATTTATTATTTTACACTAATATTAACAGAGTATCATTTTTTGTTTTTTACATTATACAACTCTGTAAACTTCCCTTATTCCTTATCTTTTGTTTATCATTCATAGTTTTGTTTTTGCCTTAAATAAATTGCTGTGTCTCTCAAAGTTTTTCTTTCCTAATTTTCCACGTGGAAATATTATGATTTATATTTTGCAAGTTTTTACGAATTTTTGGGACAACCTTGGTAATATTGAAGAACAATATATTTGCTCGAAAGCTTGCAATTTCAAAATTAAAAGAAACTTTTATCTGATTTTTATTTTTATTTTTTTATAAATATATATGTACAATGAACATGGCGCCTCTGCCACCGCTGCAGAGTTTGGTAGAGAATCGCCAACGGGTCTCCAGCGACAACGCGTATTTCGCGATCTACGAAGAAAACGTAGATCGCGTGCTTGGCCGTTGAGGAGATGGTGATGGCGTGGTCCTCGAGACCAACTGGAAAGATCCAGGACTGCAGGTCCATCGTAGATGTGGGGAAGTACAGGTTGTCTCCACCACAGCCATCTATGAACGAGAGTGAGGGATACAGGAACGCCAAGTACGATGTCCTAAATTCGGGAAAGGTACATCTTACAGTGGACATGCATCTGCTCGGTAAGCGGAACAATGTGGGTTCGATTCCCATCCCTGGACACTTTTATTATTCGTTTATCATTACTCTTCACAATTCACCCTTTCATACCTCATCCAAAAGGTTAGAAATAATCGTATTTCTCCTCGAAATAAATTTTGATTTTTCGTTGAAAAGAAACACATGTGGGATGGTATTTCAAATGTCGTTTTACAAAGGTAAC
>CP092877.1:2975979-3054627 GCA_030710605.1 Cordylochernes scorpioides | reverse complement strand
TTGTATGGTTTATATTTATATATATATATTTTAAATGTCCGTTTTCGAATAGCAGAGAATCTGCATTAAGTTTCGTTTTAAAATTTGAAAATGCTTTACTCAGAGACGCATTAATTCATTGAAGAAGCTTTTAGCAATGCTGCTTTATCCCGTTGAAGAACTTTTGAATGGTTTTCTCGTTTAGAAAAAGGTCGGGAAGTGATAAAACAATGATCAACATACTGGGCGTCCAAAAACATTACCTTGCGAGGAAAACCAGCTTAAATAAAGAAATGCATCAAAAAGCTAACGGAAAAATTATATTATTGAAGACAATTTATATATGTTAAAGATATTGTGATAATTTGAACTATAAAGGTAATTGTGAAGAAATTCTCGTTGCTAAAGACTTTCTTATTTTTAAAGATGACAATACTGTCACAGAGAGTGAAATGAAGTCTCACGAAGAACTTCAGTAAAACCAGATAATAACAGTGAAAATGACTCAACACATACTGAATCGGTAGAGGAAAGAGACGTGAAGGAGGAAGAAAGAAATGAGATACAAAAAGCGTTTTAAAAAAACTGCACAAAGCAAGACTTGAAGAACAAGAAGGGATAATGATTGAAGAAGGAGTTCGACGCTCACAAATAATGAATGATAGAAATGAGGCGAATTTAATTATTAGGAAATAGATATTTATATTCCGGAGAATTTTAAAGAAGCAATGGATAATGGAGAAAGAAACAAATGATTCAAAGCAATGAAAGTTAGTGAAACATAAAGTATGGACACTAGTACCAAAGGAAAATAGAATGAAGGTTATCAACTGTAAATGGGTTTACAGTATGAAAAAAACATCCAATGATGACATAAATTAAGGAAAGGTCAGACTGGTTTCTGTTGGTTGCAATAAAAGATATGGTTTGGACTATAAGGAATCTTTCTCACCTTTACTTCATCAGTAAAAATAGAAGCTTTTGCAATGGAACAGAATTTAATCATAAAGATCTATGATGTGAAGATAGCTTATGGTGAGTTAGTAGAGACAGTATGCATGAGACAACCAGAAAAAAAGAAAGTGTGCAAACTGGAAAAATCATGTATGGTCTACCATAATAAAGAAAATTTCGAAACAAAAGGATTCATGAAATTTTATACGAGTTGAGAATGATTAGAACCAAATGTCATTCATGTATCTATAAAATCTAGAGAGGAGAGGGTATGCAATACTGGGTCTATATGTTGATGATATCATCATTGCTGGAAAACATAAGAATATTAATGATACCCTAGTCTTAAAATAGGAAAATATATTACTCTAACGGAAAATAAAAATAACGACCATTTATGGGAATTGAAATAAAAGAGCAGAAGATGAATTTTATCTATCTCAGACTCATTATATCAATACAATTCTTCACATAATTGACCCGGAAGAATGCAACAGTGTGCAGACATCTGGAGATCAAAATCAAAATTTGGATGAATATTTAAACTCTAAGCCAGTAGATAAAACTGTATACCAGGAAATGATTGGATCACTTATGTACCTTTCTACGGGTACTAGACCGGACATAACCTTCAAGGTCAGAAATTTATCACAGTATAGTAATGATCCGAGAGAAATACACTTAACTGGAGTTAAAAGGATCTATGTGGATATCTGAATGGAAAAAGAAGTGAAATGTTGGCATATAAGCCAACACAAAACAATATCAAAATAAGTACTGATGCGAATTGGTGCACAACCCGAGACGCAAAATCTTATTCAGGCTATACAGTCAAACTTGGCAACAACTTAATAAACTGGAGAATTAGGAAAAAATTTAGTAGCCTTTTGTCTACGTGTGAGGCAGAACCTATTTCAATAGGTGAAGGAATTACAGAAGTATTATGGTTAAAATTATTACTAGAAGAACTTTGTGAAAACTTAACTCTTCCATTTACCTTGAAAAGTGACACCCAAGCTGCAATAAACTGTATATAATCTGACAAAATTAATTCACGAACAAAGCACATTAACCTAAAATATATATTTTTTGAAGGAAATACAAAATGGAATCAAACTGGAATACACTAAAGTGAAGACATGGAGGCGGATATACTAACGAAGAGTCTACCTAAGGACAAACTACGAAAATGTGCAGATAGCCCTGGACTTGTTGATTAGGGATTACACGCAGGGGAGCGTGTAATAATTTATATATATTTTAAGTTCAATTTATTAATTTTTCCCAAAGAATATGTTTGTTAAATTACAAGAAAATAGGCGATAACCATAATAAGATAAATTTTATTTTTGTTTACTATGTTATAAGTTTCTCTTTTATTTTGTTTTCTCTTTTGCAAATAATTAAAGATAATATTTGATTAATTATTTTGGAATCAGTATCTTTAAAAAGTCTGAGCTAAGTCAACAGCCAATACTAAAGAATGCGACATTACAGGAAAAAAAATAAATAAATGAGTCAAATCTGGGCAACCGGAGGACATATTAAAGTTCAAGATAGATAGTTTTGGACTGGTCAAGGAGAAGTTTTCGCTAAATACCATTGAGTTATTTAAAAAAGGTTTTACAGGATTATACTGGCATATATACTTGGCATTTATTTCCAAAGTATTATTTCTTACTAGTATTTCAATAGCGACATAAAAGAAAAATAGATCTCTACCAGTACAAAAACACCTGTCTAAGCTATAATTATTTCCTCCCTTTTCTTATATTTTATATATTTAATACCTGAACATTCTTTATTTCTAGGTTATTTGAAAATAGCCAATCTTATTTAAATTGTTGTGTTTGAAATATTTTTCTCTTTATCCTTTTTATTTAAATACTAGCCAAATGACCCGGGCAACCTGATTAAATATTTTTATTCAAATACCATAAATTGGCGCCGTGGATGTCACTCTTGTGAAACGTCCTGCTTCAAACTTTGTGTTTTTAAAATATAAAAATAAAAATGCAAATTTTCACAATGATATTTGAAAATTGTATTACTTTTTTTTATATGAATATATTTCAAATTTTATTAATACATAAAATGATAGCAAGTGATTTCTTGACCTTACGCCATTATTACGTCACTCAAGGTCACTCTTGTGAAGCGTCTCGCTCAACCAATCCCCGTCGCCCTACATGGTCCATCCTTCTCCAACTTTACTTCTCGCAGTTACCGCAGTGAGGCGCTGGTTGCGAATGGAATAGGGAAATTTTTAAAATAATTTGCTAATAACTCCAAGGGTATTCGATATAGAATCCTGAAAATTCTCCTTGAAGTTTTTACAGGTTCAACTCTATATACTGTTAAAATTTCAGCCAGATTATTTACGTATTGTGGACTTGTATGGCCGACAAACATAAATACATACACTGACTTATATATATGTGATAACCGAGGGTCTCTCGCTGTGATGTGGTAACCGAGAGGGACAGTCAGGGCGTGGAGAGGTTTCCAGTACCTCTCTGCACCTTGGAAGACCTTTAACAGTTCTCACAGAGTACAGGGAGTCGTGGTCGAGGCAGAGTGGAAAGCTTGGGAATGTCCACACACAACAAACGAAGAGAAACAGTTATTGTAGGAAAGTTCCGTGAACAGATAAAAGTCGAGCTAGGAGCAAGATAGATAGAAGTGTTCTTACTGTTCTACATGGTCGACGAGGTGGACCTGGGGTACAACCGACGAGGGCTCACGCTTATGGTGAAGTGACTATATTTTCGGCTAGGGCGGAGATCTTATATATCTTTGCCGAGAGAGGAAGTATGCGGGAGTATTGACTTTCAGCGGGTGCAACAAGAGCGTGGTGCGGCAGAGATATTCTACACCCAATGACCTGATGGCAACGACCTGACAAATTCCTCTTTAGGACTCGTTGGACTTCTATCTCAACCTCTCGCTTTAGCTCAGCTCTTAATCTACTACAGAGTTTTATTTATTCATCCTAATTTTGTACAAAGTACATTACATATGATGATGTAATGACACATGTCAATCATGCGTATATTTATTTATAGATGTGTTTCTATTATACAGCATGGAAATCTTGTTATAAGTATTATACAATATGGGGTTGCTGGTTTAAATTACCATAGATGGGCCCCGGGAATGAGAGGGTTTATCCGGGTTTAAACGGGTAAAGCCTCTCTAACACAGGTAAGTAATTAAAATTTCTTTTAATTAATTCAAACTGTGAGGGTTAAAAAGGACTATAACAAGATGATTCGTTTGGATATATCTGAAAATAATAAAAATAAAACTTATGTTTAATTTAAAAGTTATGATATTCATTATAAAAGAGAAATTTAGATAAAACCTTTGTTTGATTAAAAAAATAATGATGATTAAAATAAAACATTGATAAAATAAAAATTAACATTCTAAGAGATTATTGGCGGGCGTTGGAAAGGGTTAGGGATTAAATAATATGCAATTGTAAGTATTACACAGGCAACCAAATACTTAGATCCAGGTGCAAAGCGAGGATATAGGCTTGAGCGTTCTACTAGGCAATGTTTCACTTGCGATCCTGTATAAGGGTTATAGTGCATTGTCACAATTGTAGGGTTATTGGGTTAAAAAGTTGTTCATTAATATGATTGTGAAAGGGGTGATATCAGCCATGCGATAAGTAGAATAGTTGTAGCAACAGTAGGTGATCTGACTTGACTTGAAATCAAAGGTTGATTGTGGTCCGCTAGAACTGAAAAAAAAAGAAAGTTTTGAACGCTTTGTGCATGCGTTGGTGATTATGCTCTGCGGATGATTGAAATAAACCTTTGAAACGTGTTCAAGCCAGAAGTTGGGATTTTTAAATCTGGGGAACTGTGTTCAAAGAGTGTTGAAATTACGAAATCAAAAAAAAAAAAATTGTCAAGCAGTACTGTCGTTTTTCTACGTTGATGTGAAGCAACGGCGCTGAAATAGATAGTGAAAAGTACACTGAAGTGGTTAGAGATATGATTGTTGTAAACGATTGCTGTGGATGCCCGATAGTTAATGATATTATTTGTCCTATTATAAAGGTATAAAAACAAATATAAAATGAAATAAAAATATAGAAATATGATTGTGGTTGAATAAAGTTTAAGTGGACAAAATCAAACATGTAATATATAAAATTAATAATAATAAAGGATAAAAATGATTTTGACAACAAATAAATGTTTTATAATACTAAAATAATGTTATGAAAAATAAAAGTAAAATTGATTAATTTAAAAAAAAATAATGTTAGATTAAAAAATTGATTATATAATTAAAAGGTAAAAATAAAAATAAAAGATTTAATACAAAAATTTGAATATAATTAAAAATTAGTAGTAGAATTGAACAATATTCTCGTTGTCCAAAATGGAGGTATGTAGAGAACGTTTCTCTTACGCGTTATAAAGTCTAGATTAGACTTAACCAAATTGTTTATATTGATGATTGTTGGTAAAGCTTTTTTTTTTAAATTAATGAGGTCACGTTGGTGATCGCATAATTGCGATTTACAACTGTTTGAAGCTATACATTTTTTTTCTAATAGTTGAATAATAAAATTGTTTAGACGCTGGCTTTTTCGAAGCACAGTGAAATATGATTGTAAAATCAATTGTATTGTTCAAATAAGAATTGTGATGCGCGCTGTGTAGGTTTTATAAATCGAAATTTTAGAACCGCAATTTATTGGCGGGATTGATTACTAAAATTTTCTATTTTGTTATCAATTTAACATGTAAAAATGTTTGATATGTAGTGTGTGATGTGAATGAGCTTGTGAGATTTGTGAAGTAAATCTAAATGATGGGTTTGAAACACGTGTTACAAAATGGCGATCATTCAGATAGCGGTCTTTTAGATGACTGCTTTGTGATAAAATCTGCCTTGAGCGGGGAGAGAGGGGACGTTGTATAAACATGAAATAGGGGGACTCCGTGGTATAAACATGAGCGGTGTCGTCTGGGGAGTGACGTCTAAAGGGCATTTGCCGCTGTTTTTTATTGAAATTGTCGGGGTTCTATTACAAGGGTCACTCTTCCTCCGCGGGATGTTGTTTAGATTTGTCATTTACTTGAAACTGACTTTTTCTCTCTTCTTTAGTTGAGGTTGGCATATTTCTGGTCTATTCTAAAGACGTAGTTTTCTCAGTGTTCGTAGTTCGGCGTTTCGACGTTGTTGTGGACTTAGTAAAATGTTATTCAGTTATTTTAGATTAGATATGTGTTAATGTGCGACTTTCGACATGGACACGCTTTGGGGTGAGATGTGTCACAGGCGTGAAGGCGTCTTGTGGCCTGTCAAGTGATAAAAAATATTTGTTGTGTTGCCTTGTGACACTTGTGAAGTGAATCGAATGGAAAGGTGTCACGTGAAGTCGTTGTTTGGTACAGAATCTAACCTGTTTCACCATGAATAACAAGTTTACTAGTCATGGGCGGTGGTTGTGCGAAACATATCGAGAATTTTTAGACTCTTAGTGAATATGCCACGTTTAAAGCGAATTTTTTTGAGTGTTTAGTGGGGCGACGTTATGGAGCTTGTGTGGCTCGAAATTGTATTTGTTTTTAAGTCGCGCGTTAATAAATTGTTGCTAATTGGAGAAAGTGAGATGTGAGGGTGTTGTATAGTTTTCGTTGAGAGAGATTTGTTGATGATTAATTATATAGGTAAAAGGAAAGGACGAGGGAGTGTAAATATGTTTGAATATTAACGATTGTAATAGGTTTGGCAGGCGGTGACCTAATTTAGCTACTGGCGTGGAAGTGGACGGGATCTTTATTTTTAATTGTTTTGGGGAAGACAGTTGTTATGATTTTGAGATATTGCCTCTCAGGAGAGAAATCGCAGAAGATTTCTGAAATTAAGAAATGTGTTTTACACCTATGTTAATTTATATTTAAAAATTGATATTTTTTAAAATCTTGTCATTGATTATGGAGGCATGAAAATTATCTTAGTAAAAGGGCAATGACGTGATAGTGACAAATAATTTGAATTGGGGCGCTTACATAAAATGGTGAACATGACAATGATATTTGCACAATTTTAAGTATTTGATTAAGAAAGTGGTATTTTGGTATGAAAATAAGATATTAAGAATAACGCAAAAATAAGTTTAGAATTATCATATGAAAGTAATTAAAATAATAATAATGATTTTTTCAAGTTATAGATTTGGATAATGCCATTATAGGTAAATTTAGGAACGACATGTAAAATTAGTAAATTGATAAAAATGTGTGATTAGCTATTTTCTTTTTGTTTGTTTGTGAAAGTAATGAATTAAAATTTATAATTTGAATTAAAAATGATATAAAAAGGTAAAAATTGTTATTAAAAATGATTAAAGTGAAAATAAACAAAGTATATGTGGAATTAAGTTGTGGGCTTTATGTAGGTTTTTAAAAACTTACAGTTGATAATTGTTCAGTCAGGAGACTTGGTCTTTAGTGGTCGTCCTGCTGACGTGGAAGGCGCTCCATGTAGGGCTTGTAACTTCTGTTTGGCGACGGCGGCATGTCGCCTGGAAGGTGGTTGCGTTGTAAGGCCGAAGGTGGGGAACTTCTTACCGGGTTTGCACCTCCAATGTCATTTCTTGTTTGGGAGAGAGATTACTCGGTCGTTTCGTTGGAATGGTCGGTTACTCCTCCATCTTTGCTATTTCTCGCTTCTATCTGGACAGCTTCTTACCTCCTTAGTTCTGGTCATACTTCGCTGTGGTTATCCTTCGTTTTAGTCATCCTGTCGACTCTCGCTATACTGTGATAACCGAGGGTATCTCGCTGCGGTGTGGTAACCGAGAGGGACAGTCAGGGCGTGGAGAGTTTTCTAGTACCTCTCTACACCTTGGAAGACCTTTAACAGTTCTCACAGAGTACAGGGAGTCGTGGTCGAGGCAGAGTGGAAAGCTTGGGAATGTCCACACACAAAAAACGAAGAGACACAGTTGTTGTAGGAAAGTTCCGTGAACAGATAAAAGTCGAGCTAGGAGCAAGATGAAGATAGAAGAGTTCTTACTGTTCTACATGGTCGATGAGGTGGACCTGGGGTACAACCGACGAGGGCTCACGCTGATGGTGAAGTGACTATATTTTCGGCTAAGGCGGAGGTTTTATATATCTTTGCCGAGAGAGGAAGTATGCGGGAGTATTGACTTTCAGCGGGTGCAACAAGAGCGTGGTGCGGCAGCGATATTCTACACCCAATGACCTGTTGGCAACGACCTGACCAATTCCTCTTTAGGACTCGTTGGACTTCTATCTCAACCACTCGCTTTAGCTCAGCTCTTAATCTACTACAGAGTTTTATTTATTCATCCTCATTTTGTACAAAGTACATTACAGATGATGATGTAATGACACATGTCAATCATGCGTATAATTATTTATAGATGTGTTTCTATTATACAGCATGAAAATCTTGTTATAATTATTATACAATATGGGGTTGCTGGTTTAAATTACCATATATGTATATATATATGCGAAAGATATCTATATATATAAAAATGAATGTATGTGTGTGTGTGTGACAATTGACAATTGAAAATTATTTATTGTCTTCTAGACAATGTTACATCTCAAAGAGAAAGAGAGAAGAGAGGGGTAAATACATTAGGTTAGCGCTTGCCGCGGTGACGTCTAGTCTTGGGAGCCAAGGCCCTCCTGAGCTCGGACAACCCGCTGAGGATCCTGGGATGGGAATCCCGAGCGCGCTCGATGGCCGCCTCGAAAAAGAGAGCGTCGTTTTTCTTCAAAATAGGCGAGAGTCTCGCAAGGAAAGGCGCCCTAGAATGGGGATGTAGGATGGCATCAATGGCGTCGGTCCAGGAGATTTCATCATCGACCAAGGGTCCAGGGTCGATATTGGAAATGATGATCTCTCCTAAAATTTCGTCGATGCGATCTCCCAGGTTCGGCGGCAGGTCTTCCTCCATCGGGGTAGGTGGTGGGGACGGAGGTGTCATAGCCGGTGTCGGATCCTCTTTGTGGGGAGCAGATGGTGTCGGCCCAGCAGGCTGAGGCGCAGGCAGTGGGGGTGTTGAAACTGCGGCTGGTGAGGAAGCAGAGGGCTCCTCAGTGGTGGACATTTCCACGTCCGGTGTTGGGGCCGCAGGCCCGAGGGTCTTCTGGGCGGGCAGAGGGCCACGCGGGGCAACGAAGTCCGACCGAGCGGGAGGCGGCTCTGGATGTTGTGAATTGGCCGGGCGAGGGCCCACGGGACCCTCAGGCGCCTGCAGGGACGGAGCAGGGGTCACAGGTGGAGGGGCAGAAGGCGCCTTCTCCATAGGTACGGCCGGGGCCACTGGTGGAGATGGCCGAGGTGCTGTAGATGTAGTTACAGCTCGGGCCTCAGGAGGAGCGCCGGGAGTCTCCGAGGCTGGGTCGGAGGATGCCGGTGCAGGAGGTTGGGCTGCTGATCGCTGAGGCGGTGCAGGGGTGGTCGGTGGTGGGACGCCGGCAGGAGTGGTTGGTGGGGCCATTCTGGTGTTGTTGGCCAGCCCTGCAAGCAGGGGGCAGATGGCCCTACGGTGTCCTTGACCGTGGCACCTGGAACACCTGATTCCAGAGGTCAGGTATGCGGGCCAGGTCTCGCCTTTTATTTTGATCTCGAGGCGGGTAGGAAGCCTTTCGATAGTCACTCCTTCGTGGAGGGCAATGAACGCCTCTCGGCGGCCATCATTGTAGATGTAAGGGCCAGCCTTCATCAGTTTGGGCGCGATGGATGTAACACGCCCAAATGTCGAGAGGGCGTTGATGATGACAGAGTCCGCCACGAAGAAGGGCAGGTTTCCAACTGTTATCCTCTCCGCTCTTTTGCGGAAAGGGAATGCTTTCAGGAGTGTGCCCTCAACCTCGAGGCCCTCGCTTATGAGGCGCTCGACCAGGCCTCTGTTGGTTAGTCCCAGCAGGTAGAGTCCGTTGACCTTGGAAACCTGGACGACTCCGCCGGTTCCTCCGACCATTGTGTCCAGTGCCCTTAGGTAGTGGAAGGGCTCTAGGTCGGGGCTGCGTTCGATATACACGCAGTACTCTTCAGAGGAGGACGCCTGCTGCGCCCTGGCCTCCGCGATATGCGCCCTGGTGGTCCTAATCTCCTCCGCCCGCGGCGCCCATCCCGTGGATGATCGCGGTCGGCGATCGGTCCTAGAACCTCCGACATTGGAGGATGGTGCATTCGCTGTAGGCGAATTCGCCGAGCCGCGGCGTCTCTTCCTTCTCTGGACAAGAGTAAAGTTGTCCTCAATTTCAGGATTTATATCCTCTGTCATGTCTGCCCAGTTTCTTTGAGCTTGGGCTACGGCATTGGAAGATGGATTAGCCGCCAAGTTGAACGGCGCGGCCAGATTTACATCTTTACCGCCGGCGGGCAAATTTGCATGTTTATCAAATGCTTCTTGATTATTAGAGTAATTGCTCTGCGTATCGAAAATTGTAGATTTCTCTGCACAGAGGTGTGCTTTCAAGCCGTGCCTTCCAGGCATCTGATCAGCTTTTAATGGGCTTTCAGCCCGTGCTAAACTCGGCGTACCGCCGGTAGCCATACACCCGCCAGGGTGGGAAAAAGGCGGAGCTCGACAAATGCGTGCCGCACGGCCGAGTGTGTGTGTGGTCTGTTTGTCCTTTATGCCTGACCAAACCACTCATTGGAACGCCATGAAACTTTGGGAAGTTATTTAGTATAGTACTGGGAAGGTTTCTAGCAAATAAAATTTTTGAAATAACTTTTCGCTTTAAAATAATCAAGATAAATATTCTAATTTATCTGTTATAATTCAACAATCTGCTCTAAATATTATCATGATGATACGATGATTTTGTAATGTAGAAAATTAGGAAAGACAAAATTCAGGATGACACGGCAATTTATTTGAGACAAGAATAATGATACAATTCCAAGGCAAGATACTATTCCTTTAACTTCCAATTACCGAGGGAACCAATTAATAATGATTTTATTCAACTTATCGAGTATTTTTCAAGGGACCGGGAAAAATGTTCACTTTATCGAGAGATTCGTTAGACAAACCTTTACTCGGGTAAAACACGGGCGAAGCCGGGTACGTCCATACAAGAATAATGATACAATTCCAAGGCAAGATACTATTCCTTTAACTTCCAATTACCGAGGGAACCAATTAATAATGATTTTATTCAACTTATCGAGTATTTTTCAAGGGACCGGGAAAAAATGTTCACTTTATCGAGAGATTCGTTAGACAAACCTTTACTCGGGTAAAACACGGGCGAAGCCGGGTACGTCCATACAAGAATAATGATACAATTCCAAGGCAAGATACTATTCCTTTAACTTCCAATTACCGAGGGAACCAATTAATATTGATTTTATTCAACTTATCGAGTATTTTTCCAGGGACCGGGAAAAAATGTTCACTTTATCGAGATATTCGTTAGACAAACCTTTACTCGGGTAAAACCCGGGCGAAGCCGGGTACGTCCGCTAGTATCTTATATAAAATAGTTTTTCTCTCAATGTTCTTTAGATTTACAGTTATGAAAGAACCTTTTTGAATATCTTTCGAGATTTACACAAATACAAAGAGTGTTTTAAGATATTTACCATTGAAGATTGAATTAGGGGACTGTTGGGAGAGTTAATCACTTATGAGCCAAGCCCTCTCTATAGAGTTTAACTTCCAATCACAGAGGTTCTAAAAACTTGTCTTCAGCAGATAGATGGCGCTGTTCAAATGAAGGTGATTAAGAAATCTACATTGTATAATGTGTGTGTTAACGCATAATTTATTAAAATAAAAGGTTAAGATTTTATACAGATCCAAAAGACGTGGAAAATATAAATAGAAGTAGCGAAAAGTGAACCTAAAACAGGCAGATTAAGTTATAAAATAGTTGAAAGAAACAGTTGGGTTATCAATAAGGATATTTATAAATAGTAATATTTTTTGAAAATATTGAAATTTGAATTTATCTGTATAAATAACGATAAAGATATATGTAATATTGTTTCAAATGTCGACGTATGTATAAGCTGGCAGTCGTGTACGTGAGGCGAGTGTTGATGTTCTTCCCTCACGCGGACAACAAGAGCAGAGGCAGGGCTGGATGTTAGCACCGAAAGTGACCGGGGACAGCCCACGGGACAGAGGTAGAGGCCATGACACAAACTTGGATGCTTATCCCCGAGACATGGAGAGAGAGACTGTAAGAGACAGAAGCCGCCTGCCGCAGGACACACTCTAGCACATCTGCTGCTGACCTCCTGCCAAAACCTGTCCTGTTTTCAGGGGTCGTCTATAAAGAGTCCCTGGGGGCCCCACATGGGCTGGGCGTTGGCTTTTTTCCTTCCCTCTGTCCCTGCCACCAGGTGACAGAACACTCTTTGGATCTTTATTTTGACGTCAACATTTTTAGTTTTACATACAAATAGGGTTTACAGCAAGCATGTCAAACTCAAATCCTAACACGGGCCAAATAAAAAAATAATAAGATTATGTGGGCCGCAAAAAAAAAAAGAAAACAAGTAATTAAATTTTTATAGTAACATTTATGTAGGTTTATTATAAAAAATACTAATAAGAAAAAAGAAAGTAAAGTTAATATTTTCTCCCTGATATTTGGCATCTCTTTTCTGCTACCATCTTTCCTACTTCGGGGGAAATCTTGTTCGCAGTGATTAATTTTAAAACTGACCCAAGGTGAACGTCAGTAATTCTCGATCTGATTGGAGCCTTATTTCCTTTCATAAGTGAAAATAACTGCTCGCACCGATAAGTACTTCCAAACATGGACATAATTTCATATGCTAATTTTCGAGTGTTTTCAAATCTGGCTGGCAAATATTTGTAAAATTCAGAAACGCCAACTTCAATGAATTTTGCCTTTAAATCTGAATCGCACTGGATATCTATTACCTCCATTTGCATATGATTAGGTACTGATTCTATATTTATCGAAAAAATCGAAGAAAACAAAGTAAACTTGCCTTCCAAAGATTTGAAATCAGAAAACCTTGTTTCAAATTCATTTCTAAGACTTAAAATTTTTTCCGCATATTTTTGATACGATGCAGTTTCACCTAAACTTGATTTGTACATGTTGCAAGTCGGAAAGTGCATTAAATCTTCGTTTTTCAACTGCTTTTCCCAAAGAACTAGCTTACATTTGAATGCATTAACTTGGTCACACATGTTGGTAATGATCTGATCCTTTCCTTGCAGTTTCAAATTTAAATCCGACAAGTGTTTTGTTATGTCAACCATGAAGGAAAAATCTTGCAACCATACTTGATCAGAAAACAAAGTGATGTCTTGATTCTTGGTTATTAAAAACTGACATATTTCTTCTTTCAAGTCCCAAAAATGTTTGAGAACCTTGGAGCATGATAGCCAACGTACCTCGGTATAGTATGATAAACCTGAATATTCGCTTTCTAATTCAGTTAAGAACAGAGAGAACTGTCGCTGATTTAAACCTCGAGATCTTATGAAATTGATGCATTTTTTGATAGGTGTCAACACATTTTCCATTTTTATTACCTTCGTACATAATACTTCCTGATGTATAATGCAATGCGTATGATGAATATTGGAACCATCAGAAATTTCACTTAGTTTTTTTCGCAGTAATGCTACGAAACCGTTGGTTTTTCCAGTCATTGAAGGAGCTCCATCTGTTGCTACAGAAGTCAATTTTGATTGAGGTAAATTGTATTTTTGCAGAAGATCATAAACGCAATTAAATATATCTTCGCCTGTAGTAGTGCCATGCATCGGTACTAGTTCCAATAATTCCTCAAAAATGTTGAAATCCGTGTCGCAAGCTCGAAAAAAAAAAAACAGCTAACTGAGCTACGCCCCCAATGTCCGTACTCTCATCACAGGCAATGGAAAATGCTTCGAAACAAGATGATTTTTCTTTTATATAATCATTTAAATTTCTGGCCATATCATTAACTCTTTCCACAACGGTATTTCGAGACAAAGATATTGCTTGAAACGTCTTCACACTTCCAGGACAAACAATTTCTGCAGCTTTAATCAAACATTCCTTGATGAAATCACCTTCAGTAAAAGGTTTTTAGTGTTTAGATATCATCTCCGATAAAACGTAGCTTGCATGCACCGCCGCTTCACTCTCTTGTGATACTTTAGTAAACATAAACTGTTGTTTTTTCATTCCCAACTTGAACTCTTTTAACTTTTCTTGTCTCATTAAACCTTCGTAGGTATCATATTTTGATTTATGTTGTTCATAATGACGTTTAATGTTATATAATTTTGGTACACTAATAGCATTAGTAAATTAAATTTTATTGCCATCTATCGTTAATATTTTACACAAATAAATTTTACTGGCAATGCGTTTCTTTTAAAATATCATCAAATATTATCTCTACAGACCTTACTGCAATGATATGAGTTATTGAATGAGAGGGCTTGGCTCATCAGTAGTGAACCCTCTCAGCGGTTTCGCCAAATTAATCTCTAGACCGCTCTACTATTGTATTGGACTGGTTTTGTTATATACCCTGCATTTTCTATGGAAGGCAGCTTAGAGGTGTTTAGTAAACTATGGACATAAGCTTATAGGTCTGTAGAGGTGCATACATATAATTTCAAGGTATTGCATCGAGCAAAGCTCTTCCGCAAAATATGTTTTCATAACCAATATATATTAGTGAATTAAATTTTATTGGCATCTATCGTTAAAACTTTACACAAATAAATTTACTGGCAATGCGTTTCTTTTAAAATATCATCAAATATTATCTCTACAGACCTTACTGCAATGATATGAGTTATTGAATGAGAGGGCTTGGCTCATCAGTAGTGAACCCTCTCAGCGGTTTCGCCAAATTAATCTCTAGACCGCTCTACTATTGTATTGGACTGGTTTTGTTATATACCCTGCATTTTCTATGGAAGGCAGCTTAGGGGTGTTTAGTAAACTATGGACATAAGCTTATAGGTCTGTAGAGGTGCATACATATAATTTCAAGGTATTGCATCGAGCAAAGCTCTTCCGCAAAATATGTTTTCATAACCAATATATATTAGTAAATTAAATTTTATTGCCATCTATCGTTAAAACCTTACACAAATAAATTTACTGGCAATGCGTTTCTTTTAAAATATCATCAAATATTATCTCTACAGACCTTACTGCAATGATATGAGTTATTGAATGAGAGGGCTTGGCTCATCAGTAGTGAACCCTCTCAGCGGTTTCGCCAAATTAATCTCTAGACCGCTCTACTATTGTATTGGACTGGTTTTGTTATATACCCTGCATTTTCTATGGAAGGCAGCTTAGGGGTGTTTAGTAAACTATGGACATAAGCTTATAGGTCTGTAGAGGTGCATACATATAATTTCAAGGTATTGCATCGAGCAAAGCTCTTCCGCAAAATAGGTTTTCATAACCAATATATATTAGTAAATTAAATTTTATTGCCATCTATCGTTAAAACTTTACACAAATAAATTTACTGGCAATGCGTTTCTTTTAAAATATCATCAAATATTATCTCTACAGACCTTACTGCAATGATATGAGTTATTGAATGAGAGGGCTTGGCTCATCAGTAGTGAACCCTCTCAGCGGTTTCGCCAAATTAATCTCTAGACCGCTCTACTATTGTATTGGACTGGTTTTGTTATATACCCTGCATTTTCTATGGAAGGCAGCTTAGGGGTGTTTAGTAAACTATGGACATAAGCTTATAGTTGCGGAAGAGCTTTGCTCGATGCAATACCTTGAAATTATATGTATGCACCTCTACAGACCTATAAGCTTATGTCCATAGTTTACTAAACACCCCTAAGCTGCCTTCCATAGAAAATGCAGGGTATATAACAAAACCAGTCCAATACAATAGTAGAGCGGTCTAGAGATTAATTTGGCGAAACCGCTGAGAGGGTTCACTACTGATGAGCCAAGCCCTCTCATTCAATAACTCATATCATTGCAGTAAGGTCTGTAAAGATAATATTTGATGATATTTTAAAAGAAACGCATTGCCAGTAAATTTATTTGTGTAAAGTTTTACTAATAGCATTATTACATATCAAGCAGATGATTTTATCTTTTACTTCAGAGCAAAAATACTCTAATTCCCACTTTTCTTGAAATTTCCTATGTTCGTCAGCAATTTTTCGTTTTGTTTTACTGCCACTTGGTTTTGATGAAGACATATTGAATACAAAGGTCTGAAAAAAATTAGTAATCGCTAACACAAAATAATAAAACGTTTTAATTAATATTTTTTAAAAATTTTAAAAATTAATATTTTTTAACTTACCAGACACAGAATAACTGCACAAATTATTGAACGTAACTTAAAAATAAATTTCTTTTCTAGTACTCTCTCTCCGAAAGAATATTTTCTTTGAACTTTAAGGCACACAATACTTATGGCGATGTACATACGTTATGTATGTAGGTATAATATTATCAAAACTTACGACTTATGTATGGCGACCAGTGGTTCGTTATTAATAAATAAATTATGTATAATTACAATTTTAAAAAATTAGGCTACAAATTTTATTATTATTTTTTAATTTATAATTTTTTAAAAATTAAAATATATTGTCTGGTGGGCCGCAAATTTATTCGTTGTGGGCCGCATGAGGCCCGCGGGCCGCGAGTTTGACATGCTTGGTTTACAGGTATTATCAATAAAGATAAAGCATATATACAAAATATGGGTTTGGTAGCAAATAGAAACAGTGAACATTTTAATAAAAGGTAGGATATTTTAAGGCATCGGCTCTAACTGGAAGATATATGACATATATTAAAAGTGTCATACAGTTTAAAATAAACGATAGAATGTGCCCCCGGTGATGAAGGTTTGTTTGGGGGAAATGAAATAACATGAATGATGACCTAACAAACCTATTATAAAATCAAAAGAAATAATTTGGGCACAAATTAGTTGAAATTATTATAAATATAGGAGAATAAAATAGGACAATAAATTAATGATGACGTTTCAATAAGGTATAGAATATGATGAAAAGAAAAATACATAAGGATAAATGATAAAATTGAGAAAATATGCAAGATAAAATTAGAAATGCCTTAAAAGTAAACTACTTATATAAAAAAAATCGAGAACCCATTTAATGAAAATATAACTAAAAGAAAAGCGCGCGAATAAAGCTCTTAAGTTGAACTAAGATTATAAGTTGACGCAGAGGGTTGATGAGGGCATATGGGATGTCTGAGTATATTCCTGCAAAGAAATAGCTTAATGAGTTCTGCAATGCAGTACGAACTTGTGTTAGTGAGGTACTGTTTTCATTAACAGAACGTTCAAGATGTTCCGTTTGCATCATCAGTTCAGACTAGTAGCTCCCTACTATATAAGTAGGTCGAGGAATGTGGAAAGGGAAAGGTAAACGCAAGGGATGTACTGCTGCCAATGATGATGGTACCTGGCTTGTATGATGGAAAAAAAAAGATAAAAATGATAAAATGATAAAAATGATGAACCGAGTAAAAAAACTAATCTAGCTGGGTATCCTGAGTCCACTATTGGGAACGATATAGCGAGGAAGGATGTTTCCAGTTGGATTAATAAAAAAATATTCTGGCGAGCAATCATCTCTTGAGGGGAATATATGAGATTGGGGAATGAAGAAAGGGAAGATAGTTGCAAGGGGTGTTCTGTTGCCAATGACGATTTCACCCGGCTTGAATGGTAATTAAAAAAAAAAATGATGATTGGTAATGATGAGCCGGGTGATAAGAAAAATAATATAGCTGGGTATCCTGAACTCACTATTGGGAATGATATAGAGAGGAAGGATTTCTCAGATGGATTAATCAATGAAAAAAAAATTGGCGAACAGGAAGCCCTTGGGGTAATGCATGAGAAGGTATGGGCAGGGTAGGTTAGGAAACGTCAATGATAAAATTAAAAAACGAAATAGATAAAATATATAAATTCAAAAATATCTTAAACTATTAAAAAATATTATTGACATTGTCAATATATTAAAAGTTTCAAAATGATGAGAAAGATGGTTGAAGTTATAATATGTGTGTAATAAGCCTAGACATAATTAAAAATATAAATTGAAGAAAAAAAAATTAGTTGCTGTTGACTGACGGCATTGCTAATGGCACACAAAATAATAATAAAGAATAATAAAATTGACTAAGGTTAAAATGTTTTATACACATTTAAAGTTATAATAATTTAAATAGTAATGGGACTGGTAAAAAAAGTGACTTGATGAAATTATAATAATAATGTTATTGCTATAAAAATGGTATCGAATGAGTAGTTAATTCAGTGCGGAAAAAACGGGGATATTGATACATTAATAGAGTTCTGTAGAGAATATTCTCCTACCAGATGGATGATGTTTTGGATGGGGCTTGTGGAGTGGGCTGCGATGAAGCTAGGTGATCACTTTTTGCGGTGATTGCCGTGGGACATCGTCGGTGCTGGCTGGCGGGCCATAGCGAGGATTTCTCGATGAATCTTGTCTGCTTGTCCGAGCCGATGGAGGAAGGTGCTCGTGGCGCAGGATATGTCGATGAGGGCGGTGATAATCTCCTCGGTGCGAGGTACGGCTAGTCCTCGCATGGCGTCTTTGAGATGGTCCACTGGACGTCAAGGTGGAGGGCAAGGGCAAGTAGAAGGAGCATCCACATGAATGCGCCTTTGACCACCAGTGTCTCTGTCATCCTCTGCATGCCGCTGTCCTCAGTTATCCTGTCGACTTTCTGTAATATTGTTGCAAATGTCGACGTATGGATGAGCTGGGAGTCGTGTACGTGAGGCGAGTGTTGATGTTCTTCCCACACGCGGACAACAAGAAGCAGAGGCAGGGCTGGATGTTAGCACCGAAAGTGATCGGGGACAGCCCACGGGACAGAGGTAGAGGCCATGACACAAACTTGGAATGCTTATCCCCGAGACATGGAGAAAGAGACTGTAAGAGACAGAAGCCGCCTGCCGCAGGACACACTCTAGCACATCTGCTGCTGACCCCCCTGCCAAAACCTGTCCTGTTTTCAGGGGTCGTCTATAAAGAGTCCCTGGGGGCCCCACATGGGCTGGGCGTTGGCTTTTTTTCTCCCCTCTGTCCCTGCCACCAGCTGACAGAACACTCTTTGGATCTTTATTTTGACGTCAACATTTTTAGTTTTACATACAAATAGGGGTTTACAGGTATTATCAATAAAGATATAGCATATATACAAAATATGGGGGTGGTAGCAAATAGAAACAGTGTACATTTTAATGAAAGGTAGGATATTTAAGGCATCGGCTCTAACTGGAAGATATGTGACATATATTAGAAGTATCACACAGTTTAAAATATACGATATATAATATTATTTTCTTAGATACTATATTGAACACTAAAATCAGAGCAATATTAAAAATTGTTTTGAAAGAAGCTTGTCCGCCATTGTTTTCGATGTGAATAGAATTCAAAACCCAAAGGTAATAGACGCCAGATGGTTAAGCCCGGAGTGTGCAACCCAATGGCTAAGACCAGTTTCGCATCGTTTATATCTACGGCCAAACCTCTTTTGACAATCGACAGAAGCACGACGTACTCCTTAAATTTTGAATAAGCTTTGCTGACACCTAGAAATGTTTTAAATTATCCTGTAGACATGTACAAGGTGCGTTCATTAATTTCAAGGATTGGTTAAAAATGATTTTTTTAAAAAGCTAGAAAAAATATTATTCACGGTAAAATACTGAACATTTGACCAGCCCTTACTATAAGCACGAATTTCGTGGCGCACGCGCTGATCTAATAAAGAACAAAATAACTTCAATGTAAGGTTCATATTTCTATTTTTAAAATGACCGTTTCAAAGAGCCGAGAATCAGCATTAAGTTTGGTTTTAAATTGAAAAAAGGATGCTTTTAGCAATGCTGCTTTATCCAGTTCAAGAACTTTTAAAGGGTTTTAACACTTCCAAAATCGTCGGGTAGAGATAAACGATGATCAACATACTGGGCTTCCAAGAATATTACGTTGCGAGGAAAACAAGCTTAAAATAAAGGAATTAATCAAAGTTAACATAATAATTTCTATTAAAGAATTATCTTCACAGACTGGGCTATCTATAGGACTGTGTCATCAAATAGTTACAAAAGATTTGGACATGGTTTGTACGTCTTCAAAATTTGTTTCCCTGATTCTAAAGGAGGTACAAAGGGAGGGTAGAATGGAAGTCTACCAAAATATGATCGAAATGACTCGGATTGATCCAGAGTGGAGGCAAAAAATCATCACCGGGGATGAGACATGGGTGTATCAGTATGACTCGGAAAGCAAACGTCAATCCAGCAATAGATTAAAAGAGGTGAACCCTAACCCAAAAAAGGCAAGGTTTGCAAAATCCAAAGTCAAGACATTTCTGGTAACATGTTTTGAAATTAACGGTTTGATTCACCATGAATTTATTCCTTTTGGACGCAAATATAAGTATTAATAGAAATTATTCTGTTAGCTTTGATTAATTCCTTTATTTTGAGCTTATTTTCCTCGCAACGTAATGTTATTGGACGCCCAATATATGTTGATTATCGTTTATCTCTTCCCTACCTTTTTGGAAGCGTGAAAACCATTCAAACGTTCTTGAACCATATAAATTTCCAAAATATTCATGCGTCTCAGTAGCACCTTTTTTCAATAAAAAAAACTTTATTCAAATTATATTTTTTTAGAAAATGGCCATTTTAAAAATAGAAATACGAACCGTATAAGGAAGTTATTTTGTTATTTATTCAGATCGAGGCGTGCGTCACGAGATTTGTATTTTCAGTCAAGTGTGGTCAAATGTCCAGTATTTAATCGTGTATAAAATATGTTTTTAGTCTTTTTCATTTTTTTCAAATTTTAAACAGTCACTTGGAATTTAATTTACGCACCTTGTATATATCTGTATCCATATTATTTTAAATGAAACAGCACAGTGAATCGATTGATGGGAATGCGAAAAACCAAGCAGCCATCATCGCTTCTCTGTCCGCCAGAAGGAGCTTAAAAAGATAGTGGACTCTTTAAAGCTGTTAAAAACAAACAGTTTATTGTTTAAAGGAGCAATTTGATGAAGAAGGCAGTAAAAAAGAAGGAACGCCAGCAAGAAAAGTACTCCCGTCGAACTATAAAGTAAAAGACGAATAATTTTCAAAATGTAAAAGAGTATTTTGATGAAGACTCTGGAAAGAGCATGAGAGCCATAGCTATGGAGATGTGAGTCGACTCTATGACAATTATCAGAATTGTCCATGAGAACCTTGATCAGTCAGTCAGTTTCTGAATCTTCTTCTCTGCTTTATTATCTAGTTTCTGACTAATGCTATGAATTAAAACAGGAAAGGATGCTGCCTTTCTCAACTACATGACTCTTCTGGCATGCCGAGGTTCTTCTTTAATGAAAAGAGCTTCGGCCAAATGTTTACCTCTCCTCGCGTCTATTTTTCAACGCACAATATATAAACAATCTTGGTATGCACATTTTAAATGAAAACTCAAATAGTAAGCCAATATATATAGAATAGAAAATGATTTGCCTAAATCTCTTTCTATTAGTATATAAGATATCCAATCAAGTTCTTGACCTTTGTTAAAGGTATAAAAATAGAAGACAGGCCGAAATAACTGTGTCACGTGACTTGGTAACCTTATAGGTTGGGAGTAGACTTCAACTAAATTCAATAAAGTCACGTGTTATAGCTCAAGCAGTGGCTAATGTAATTGGGGTGTTTCGAAGCAGCTCGTTCGGGGTTGTCTTTTGTAGTACTACATATTAGATCGTCAGCGGCCAAATCAAATGGCCGAATATGTAAATGTTGTATGTTTATGTAGGTAGAACTCTGACTGGACGCACCGCAAGGCATTGACCTCAAAGGTTCACATCTGGAGGTTTTCCGATACCCCAAATGCTTCCAGGTTTCTTTGATTAAACAATCAATTTCATATTTTACACAAATAAATTTGCTGGCAATGTGTTTCTTTTAAATATCATCAAATATTTTCTCTACATTTAAAAGAAACACATTGCCAGCAAATTTATTTGTGTAAAATATTAACGATAGATGGCAATAAAATTTAATCAATTTCATCGTAAGAAAAAGGTTAAAATGGAACCTCACAAACTCTCGGCCGCCAACAAGCAACAACCTGTTTTTCTTTACTTTCTCAATATCCTAACCCATCCATATTCAATTGAGTGTTCACTGGTGAAGTTATGAAGGTCCTGTATGACACTTCTAAGCTTCCTCGTCATTGTTTCTGTTGACTTTGCTTAGATTTTTGAATTAAATTGATACCAATAATATTAATTTAACATTATATTTATTGATTTACAAGAAAGAGAACATAATATAAAAGTGAAACTAATATTAAAACAATAGAATTTTTTTCTTTATGGTTAGCTCCTAATTACTTTTGATCTTACACGCATACTCTGTGGGTATAATTAATAAATTAAAATATATATACGACACACGCTCCACTGCGTGTAAGCCCTAATCAGCAAGTCCAAGGCAATCTGCACATTCCCGTAGTTTGTCCTTAGGGAGACTCTTCGTTAGTATATCCGCATCCATGTCTTCACTTTTATTGTATTCCAGTTTGATTCCATTTTGTATTTCTCTTTCACAAAATAATACTTTCGATTTATGTGTTTTGTTCATTAAGTAATTTTGTCATATTGTATCCAGTTTATTGCAGCCTGGCTGTCACTTTTCAAGGTAATTGGGAAAGTTACATTTTCACAAAGTTCTTCTCTAGTAATCCCTTTAACCATAACACTTCTGAAATTCTTTTACATATTGAAATAAGTTCTTCTTCACATGTAGTCAAGGCTACTAAATTTTGCTTTCTACTTCTCCAGTTTAATAAGTTTTCGCCAAGTTCAACTGTATAGCCTGAGTAGGATTTTGCGCCTCGGGTTGTGCACCAGGTCGAATCTGTACTTAATGTAATATTGTTTTCTGTTGGCTTATATTCCAAAATTTTATTTCTGGAGTTAACTTTTAACTCCAGTTAAGTGTATTTCTCTTGGATCATTACTATACTGAGAGTTGAAGGTTATGTCCGGTCGAGTACCCGTAGAAGGTACATAAATGATCCAATCATTTCCTGGTATACAGTTTTATCTACTGGCTTAGAGTCCAAATACTCATCCAAATTTTGATTTTGATCTCCAGGTGTCTGCACACTGTTGCATTCTTCCAGTACAAATCTGTGAAAAATTGTATCAATATAATGAGTCTGAGATAGATAAAATCCATCTTCTGCTCTTTTTTTTCAATTCCAATAAATGGTAAACAGTTTTATTTTCTGTTAGAGTAACATATTTTTATATTTCTGAGGCAAGGTTATCATTAATTTTAATACTGGTTTCAGCAATGATGATATCATCAACATATAGACCCAGTATTGCATACTCTTCTCCTCTCTGGAGTTTATAGAGAGACACATGGATCACATTTGGTTCTAATCATTCCCAACTGGTATAAAAATCCATTGATCTTTTTGTTCCAACATTTTCCTGATTATGGTAGACTATACTGGCTTTTTTTACTATTTTCACACTTTATTTTCTCCACCTTTCTGCATAAAACAATCTGGTTGTCTCTTCTATACTTTTTCCTTTAAACTCACCGTAGAGATAAGCTCTCTTCACATGATAAGGCTTTACGATTAAATTCTGTTGTATTTCAAGAGCTACTATTGTTCGCAAGCTTTCCTTTTTGAGTAGAGGTGAAAAAGATTCCTCATAGTCCACACCATATCTTTGATTGCATCCAACAACAACCAGTCTGGCCTTTCTTTTATATATGCTATCATTGGATGTTTTCTTCATACTGTAGACCCATTTAGTATTGATGACCTTCATACCATTTTCCTTTGGTACTAGTATCCATACATTATCTTTCTCTATCTCAATGAGCTCTTCTTTTATTGCTTTGAGCCATTCGTTTCTTTCTCCACTATCCATCGCTTCTTAAAAATCTCCGAAATATAATGATCTATTTCCATAATTAAATTCGCCTGATTCCTATCTTATTCTTTGTGAGCGTCGAGCATTTTCTTCGATCAATTTCCTTTATTTTTCTTCAAGTCTTGCTTTGTGCCGTTCTTCTAATATACACTTTATTTCTCTTTTCTTTCTTCCTCCTTTTACGCCTCTTTCCTCTATCAGTTCAGTTTGTGTTGGGTCATTTTAGCCGTCACCACTTAGTTCTGCTGAAGTATCCTCCTGAGACTTCATTTCACTCTCTGTGACAGGATTGTCCTTTTTCAAAATAAGAAAATCTTCAGCAACACTCTTTTTCACAATTTCCTTTATAGGTCTAATTATCATAATTAATATTATCCTGAAGATCATTTGCATAATTCAAATCCTCTCTTCGCCAAATTCCCGTTCTGACTCCATGAATTCTCTTTGTCATTATATAATTCTTGTTTTTCTAGCAAGAAAATGTGTCAAACATCCAAATATTCTAATGTGTTTGACCGATGGTTTCCTCCCATTCAATCTCTGCATAGGTGTATGGTGCATGATAGACCTGTGGGGGTACAATTCTTAATGTATGCAGCTGTAGCAATTTCCTCTGCCCAAAATTTCATGGGTAAATTTGAGTCAATTAGTAAAGTTCTGGATGCATCTATAAGAGTCCTATTCACTCTCTCTGCGACTCCATTACTTTGCTGTGAGTATGTGGTGGTAAGTTGGTAATAGATCCCATTTTTTTAAATCCTTCAAAACTAGATTTACAAAATTCAGTTCCTTGTCGTTTCTTAAATCCTTTATTCTAAGACTTAATTCGTTTTCGGCTCTTGCTTTAAATTTCTCAAATCTTTCAAAGGTTTCATATTTTGATATCAGGAAATATATAAAGATCCTTCAAATGTAGTCATCTACTATAACAAGAAAATACTCAGATCCTCTTAAAGATTGACATCACATTGGTCGGCATTAAATCCATATGAATCAACTGCAGGAGCCCAATTGCTTAATTTACCATAATATTATATCGCTTCTGAACAAGTTTTCCCAATATGCATTCTTCAAATTCTGGTAACCTTTCAAAATTTAGATACAATCCTCTTACAATATGTCCTTGAATCATTTTTAAATGTATTCTTCATTTAAATGGTTTAATATTTTATGCCATAAACTTATATTGCTGTTTTTATTCGAAAAATGTGTATATATAACCATGATGTTTTCATATTTTGCTATTGGTACATTTCTTAGTTCTGTTTCCATCATAAACATTCTATCTTCAATATATGTCTCAGAACAACTGAATGATTCCCTTCATTATAAAATTTGCTCCATCCTTATTGAAAATAACTGAATTCCCCATGTTGACTAATTCGTATACTGACAAGAAATTATTCCTTAAATTTGATACATGTAAGATATCTTTGATGCTAATATTTTCTTGACCTTCACTTGTGCATGTAGTAAGTCTCATATCTCCTTTGTCTATGGCTTGGGGAGTTTTGCCCTTCTCCACTAGTTGATTGCACTTTCGTAATCTGTCACATTTTCCATTAAAGCAAGGTTAAGTGTGCGGTGCATCCTGAATCTATAAACCATATTTGTCTATCAGTTCTCACAACTGATGAATCTTCAAATTCTTTTACATATGTTTCAAAGGCTTGCTCATTAATTCCACTTTTCAGAGTATCCACTAGTTTATCAGAATGTTTTCTACTGTATTTGTGATTTCTATAATAAAGAGTCCATTTCTTTTGAAATCCTTTTTCTGCCTATCTCGAAACCAGCAATCCTTAGCTAGATGTCCTTTTTTATTACAAACAAAACTTATTTTTGGCTTAAATTGTGTCACTTTAATATCTTTAATTCTGTATGCTTGTTCATGCCCATTCTCAACCGATTGATTTAATCTCATATTTCTACTCGACTCCTCTTCTCTTAGAGTTTGTTGAATCTCTTCAAGCGTTGCCTCTCTCTTAGATCGTAAGACAATAGCAATATTTTCATATGTAGGATGTAGGCCTCTGACAATAAATAGTGTGTATTCAAACATGCAATATCGATATACTTTAAATTAATCTATATAAATACCTTGAATCTTCTCAAAAGAGCTTCAGTTTACTGATCAGAAAAAACTTCTTGCTTAATCTGATTAGATATTTTCGATTTTTCAGCTTTATATCAAAAAACCACGTTCTGCTTCCAATTGTTGACTTTGCTTAGATTTTTTAATGAAACTCATTCCAAGAAAAAAATATAATTAAACATTATATTTATTGATTTACAAGAGGGAGAACAATTATAGAGAGAAATTAATATTAAAACAACGGAATATTTTTTATTTTCGGTGAACGCCTATTTACTTGTGATCTCACATAATACTCTGTGGGTGTAATTAATCAATTAACATATTTATACCATAGTTTTCACTGTGCCTCACACCGCAGGACTTCCTTCACATCTACTCAAGTTCATGCTCTATATATGATGAACTGGTCGCCAAGTAGTTCACTCTGCGATACTACCAGATAGGCAAGCAATCAATGCAGGCATAAACTCGCAGCATTTGGAACACATGCACTAGAGGTTGAGGCAGAAAGAGATTCATTGCTTGTTCGCAAGATTAAACTCCTCTTTTACGACAATTCCATACCGCATGTCAGGTATATCATACAGAGACCCGGCTGGGAGGGTCTGTGCTGTCCATCATATCTTGCACCAACAGGTTACCTCTTTCATTCCCTAGACAACCACCTTCATTGGAAATCTTTATTAAATGCGAAGATCTGAAGCACGAACCCACAGACTTTCTCGCCTGTGAATTCACTGATATTCACATTCAGGGCATCGACAGGCTGAAAGCTTTTAACAAAAGGTGCTGGATACATATTCAATTACTTTGTTCAATAAAAGTTTGCAGCACATTTAACGTAGAGCACTGTCACCGTTGACAGGTCTCCAAGACCACTAGACACACTAGAGCGCATTTCCAACCGTTCGGTCCTCCTGACGGAAGTTTCGGCCACGTTTACATCGACCTGTTCGGACCTCTGCCACCGAGTTCATGTACATTTTCACCTGCATCGACCGTTTCCCCAGATGGCTCTGCCGATACCGGACATCACCGCCAAAACAGTGGCAAAACGCCATCCTTTCTGTTTGGATATCCCGTTTTGTGTGCCGGCCAAAGTGACAATAGATCAGGGCAGACAATTCGAATCTGCGGTTTTCGTCGAATTAACACGACTTCTCCGTATTAACAGGATCAGGACGTCTAAAAAGATGTAAAAAGTACCAAAACGGCAATAACTTATTTAATTACTTTATATAAGACCAATTCCTGCACTATTTTAAAAGATTAGGAAAACATGGCTAATCAGTGAGATACCCTCTCAGTTATTTCGCCAATTCAATCTACTAGGCCACTCTAATATTTGCGAAGGAAAGTCACCCGGGTTCCTGGAGAGCCAACTCCCTTGTAACATTAGAGTTCTTATACATTTTGCATTTAAAGGTTCTTTAACATAAATCAGTGGTGTTTAATAACACTATGGAGAAATTCTTTTAGTAATTTTAGAAAATTTAAAAGAAATTTGCTTCTAAAGCATTTCTTTAGCTTGAAGGCCAACAAACTGTGAACGTTGCGAAACTGCATATACCACCATCTGTCGATTCAAATATTCTTGGACATGTTTTCGCTACTTCTTTCTGAATAGATTCTCGTGTCCCACAAGAAACAATCACAGAAATGACATATTTCTAATTTCTTGCTCTTCTCTTTATTCTTTCTTATTAATTCCAATCAAAAATGCTTTCTTTGTTATTTTCGCAATTGTAGAAACAATTGGCCCATAGATTACAAGGCATTGTGTCGCTGTAAAGACACACGTTGGAAGGTAAATTTTGCAACGACACGTTTCTCTTTAACCAATATTCCCTGACACGCGGATGATTGAAAGGTTTTCTTTGTTCCTTGATTGACAGAATGCACTTAGAAATGCTTTATTATGCCTAAATGGAGAATGTCAATATATGAGATTACGAAAAAATACACACAAGCTGTGGAATATTAATATCTAAATGTCTTACTGGTAAGCAAAGCCGTTGAGGCCGTTTGATTGTAAAAATCCTACAGATCCTCAGATTATACCAGTTTGAAGCTGTGCAATCTTTACAAGACAAATCCGATTATTTGAACATGAACATGCCTACTTATAGTTTTATTTTAAGATAATTCATATAGAAAACAGAATAAAGTTATATATTCCATTTGAAATATTTTTATTTTAAATAGTTACACCTGAAAGATTCGAAAATTAAGCCTGAATTTTGTCATTTTCGACTAAGCAATTAAGATCATGCATCAAATAATTAATTTATCAAAAGTATTTTTCAAAAATAACTTTTTAAAAAGGAGAAAAAAAATATATCAGCTACAACACCATTGAACAATTGAATTTACAAGAATCAAAATCAAAGCGGCGAAGGACGATTATCGTATACTGAGTAAAGAGGTAAGATATTTAGTGAAACGTAAAGACTTTCTAATTAGTTGCTCTATATTAAATCATATTCGAAATTAATGTTAATCGTCCTCCACCGTTTTTATTTTGACTCTTATAAATCGAATTGTTAAATATAAATTTAGATGACATATTCATTTTCTCCATTTTTGTGCATTTTAATAAAAGATTTTAAAAAACATATTTTTAAATTAATTATTCATTCAATTTTAGTCACATGAATTCTAAAAGTTCAGAAGCACAGTATGGGACCCTTTGTCCGAACGACAGATCACCAAATCTTCTTTTCTTTTTAAGTGGTTGAGGATTCTGAGTTCTCTTGGGTTTGGTTGTTGAGATACGGATCATTTTAGTTTGGAAGATATGGTGTTTCGGATGGAGGATTTTACTTGAGGACTATAAAATTGTAGATGGCTAATTCAATAATGACAACTGTTTTAAATGGATCAGATTTACTTGGTATTCTGTATTTCAATCCTTTGGCTGGGATTTCTGATTCAGCAGGTGTGAGGTTGGTATTGGAAATGTTGAAAATATCTGAACCGTTTTGGTTGGAGGTAAACTGGAAAAGTTGTATTTCCGCGCCCAGTGATGAATTTTTCGGTTTTGCCTGTTTTATATTACAGTATATTGTGATTTAACTTCTTTAGTGACTGAGATGATAATATTGGTGAGCTCTGAAAAAGGGACGTAGGATGAAGTGAGAGCTAATAAAGCTTTGACCGTCTTGGATAAAAATAAGATCATGGAATGACAGCCTTGTATACGTGCTTTAAGAAGTTCAAAGTGGTTCTATGAATGACTTTTGCTGAAAAGGTAATCTTGACGGGTCTTTTGTACGGAGAGCTGGAGGAATATGAATCCTACATTCTTACAGTGGAGGTTGGAATTAAGGTGCCCACTTGGCTGGTTGGAGGGATTTCTTACGTATAAGTTTCTTGTCTCTCGTTCCCAATATATGAAGTTTTTCATTCAAATTGCAATAAAAGGAATCGTAGGATATTATTGTTAAAAGAGAACAAAGATAAACGCGACGAGTTTCTTTCGCGTCACTATCGCGGAAATACAACTTCCTCCATTTACTTCCAACAAAGAACTGTTCAGATATTTTAAACCTTTCCAATACCAACCTCACACCTGCTCAATCAGCAATCCTATCCAAAGGATTGAAATATAGATTACCAGGGAAATCTAATACATTTAGAACTGTTGCCAGTATTGAATCTATAATTTTTATAGTCCCCAAGAAAAATCCTCCATCCCAAACACCATATCTTCCACTCTACAAAACCCGTATCTCAAAATCCGAACCCAAGAGAACTCAGAATCATCAACCACTTAAAAAGAAAAGAAGATCTGGTGATCTGTCGTTCGGACAAGGGGGTCCCATACTGTGCTTCTGAACCGCGCGGATTACCAGACTAAGATCCATGACATCCTGAGTGATATACCACTATTTCCTCCCATCACAGTACCTGACAAAAACCGAATTCATGATAAATTCATGCTCTTTATTAGCTTCCTTAATTGAATCCAACTCATAACCCTGACCTTTTTCTATTTTTCAACATTATTTTGACGTGACAACGTCTTAAATTAGGTTGCGGCTGGGAGTCACTTATGAAAAAGTGTAACGTCCGGTAACGTAACGTTACGATGAGTCATCGAACGAGAGTGCTGCGCTAGAGAATTAGGCGCATTGAATCGGCGCATGCTTGTCTCTGTCTTTGTCTTTCTCGAACGTTCTTGGCGTTGGAAAAACAAGAAAGCGTCATAATACAAGTTCACACGTGTGGTTAAAGTATCGTCAGCTGTGTCTGTAGTGAAAATGTGGAGTGCTTAGATTCGTCATTTACAACAACTACAACAATAAAGGTAAATAATTGTACACTGATATTTCATTATCGTAAACTATGATTGATTGATTAATTGTTAGATTGACACAAAAGTTGAGAAACTGAGTTTATAGGTTATGTCATACTATTGATAAATGTTGATAGTGTTAAGTAAATTATTAGTTTAAAATTAATTAATTAATTAATTATTATTTTACAAATTTTAAATAGTTTCAAATTTATTTAGCAAAAATTTGAACCTTCGATCTGAATAAATGTTTTGATTTTCGAATTGATTCTTTAAAATTACAAATATTAAGAAAAAGTGGCAGATATAAGAAAATTTTATTTAAACTGTGTTGAGCAAGAATTTTAACATCTAATTTAAGTAAATGTTTTAATTTTCAACTTCATCATTTACAATTACAAATTTTATTTAATTTCAAATTTATTTAGCAAAAATTTGAACCTTCGATCTGAATAAGTGTTTTGATTTTCAAATACCAACGTGGCTGGTGGAGTGGCGATCTATCGTAAATTATCATCGACATCTACGGCGGAAGTGTTCCAAGTTGCGATTACAGACGTAACTCGTGTCATTAAAACCAAGGGTGACATGTGCATGACTGAAGTTACTTGCTTCGCCGCTAATACTAGCTTCAAGTTTATACTCGGTGCTGTATATATTCATCCAGGAGCTAGTATGCAGGATATTGGAATGTTACTATGGCAAGGACTCGGTCCGTACATTCACAACAGCCAGTACGTGCCACCGTTCGTGCAAGTTGATTCTAGTATACCGATTCTTCTGTGTGGTGATTTTAACAAAAACGTAAAGCCTGACAACTCGTTTCTTAAATTCATGAAAAATACGTATAATCTTGATTGCGTATCAAACGTTTCTAAGTCAACTACGCTAAAAGGAACAACTATCGACTTGACTTTCGCAAGACACATTACAGCAGAAACACTTCCTTTCATTTCATATTTCTCCTATCATCGTCCTATCCTCAACAAAATCACTCAAATAGGAATTAGTTAAGTTTAAGTTTACATGTACAATGTTTTAGTAAACAAAATATATTTCTATAGTTAAAATTTGTGCAATTCTTATTTTCATTCAATTCCTTGTTCCTATTGTGCAATTTAATTATATTCATATCAATAAATATTCTACCGTTGTCACGTAAAATCTTCGCCCGTAAAACCGACTTTACAGGCAACCATTGTTTTTTTTTTTCAAATAAATATATTTATATATTGACTATTTATAAAGGATGTGAAAAGACTTCCTGGACACACCATAGCAATAGTTAGCAATAATAATGATTATAGTTATTATGCGTAAAAGAGAGAGATAACTAACTTTGAAAACAGAGACAATAGAGAGATGGTTATATATACCAGTCTACTAGATTAAATTCTCGAAGTTTCTGTGGTAAGATCCACTACTGTAATGAGCAATGCCCTTCTAATAAAATACAGAATACACCTATCCCCCGATTTACACGGTAGATACGTTCCTGAGAAAAACGTGTAAATCGAAAATTATAAATTTTCACGAAATTTTTATGCGAAGAAATATAGACACAGTGTGCGTGAGCAGCAAGTCAGCACATAAGCTCGGGATTCCTCGTGAGATGTGTACACAGCGCATGTGTTCAATCACAGTAGCATTTAGTATAGTGCGATAAAAACAAAAAAACTTATTTGAAAAACCGTGTAAAAGCGAAAACGTGTAAAACAAGTACCGTGTAAATCGGGGATAGGTGTATTACCAAATTGTTTATTATTTTGAAAAATACCCATAAAAGATATTAATTTATTACTTATAGAACTCTTATTTGGAGAGACGTTATTTAGCCATTTCAGTCTGCGTATAGGGAAAAATTAGAGGTTAATGAATCTCTGATTTTTCCTATGCGCAGACTGAGATCGCTAAATGCGCCAGTTATGAGCATTTGTTTGAAAGGCTACGGCTCTTGTCAATACAGAGGCAGCTATAATTTCCTGATGTCTTAAGTAAAACTTCTATAGAAGCCTCAGCTGGCGGAGTGTCTTAGTGTAGATACATAATTCTGTAGATATGTGAATATTATGCACAAACAACGTCTCTCCAACTAAGAGTTCTATAAATAATAATCGAATATATTTTAGGGATATTTTTCAAAATTATAAACAATTTGATAATATTATTTATTCTATTAGAAAAATTATTAGAAGGACATGGCTTACTAAAGTGGTGAATCCTACCAGCAACTTGGAGAATTCAATCAATTAGACCGGTATATATAACCTTCTCTCTATTGTTATTGAATCTTCACATCTGAGGAGTTCTTCTAAAATTTAACGGATCTCCATCTGCAAACACCGCGCCTTTTTAAGAAGAGGGGGAGTGAAATAATCCAAAGAAAACATTAATCTGATATTCATTCACACATATCTGATAGAATTAATTGATATTTTCAATCGTCAGGGTCATCGGAACGTTTAGTGCCTCAGAAGGGCTAGGAAGAGACCAGAATCAACAATATCCCGACAAGATGGAGTGTGTACCAATTTGTTGTTGCTGCCGCTCCATCTGTAAGCCATAAGTCTTGCCCCAGCTCCTGTTACCCAAGCCTCGGAGACCCTGTCAATCAATGTAACTTCCGAAGAGGCCATTGAGCAATCTGACAAATTAAATGAGCTTAACACTTCTATGATAATTGTTGAAAAACAAAATTTCAAATTAATACAAAGAGTAAACTAAATTATAAACTCCTTCAAATTAGAAATTCAAAAGCCTTGGCGATCGTTTCCAACCCCTAGTGATGAAGTGAGAAGTTTCGTCATTCACCATGAGAGATAATTCAGAATCTCCTTACCATATCGAATGTCGGGTAAAGGGATATTGACTTCTTAGACGCTAAAATAATACCTTTATGGGATATACTTCGTGTTCCTTCTATGAGAACCTTTCAAAGATAAGAAATGTTGAGCAACAACAATGGCATATAGATTGCTATCCTGAACGTTCATGGCCATTCCGCTTGCCAATGGATCTCAGAGATCTGTTCCTTCCCCTGTGGAAGCTTGAGAGGAACCTCGCCTACGCGCCTGAGACACAACTCTAAGTGACAACTACGGACACGTTTAACTTAGCTACAGAGCAATTCTCAACGTTCACCACAGAATCTGGGCTTGCCTATGTCTCTGCCTCCAGGCGTCACCATCCTGTGTTAGCAAATACTGTGATCATCAACAATTAATCTCCGCAACGTCCAGAAGTCAGCCTTCAACTGTCATCTTGCCCACGTTCCACGGTTCCTTCAGCTGCATACCGTCGCGGCTGAGAAAATGCCTGGGTCCTCGGTGACCTTCCGAGGAGTCCACAAGCGATATCGTTTCCTGTTCAATAAGTGTCCTCACAGAGATCCTGGACCAGGCCGACTTTGTATAAGTTGCAGACAACTTTGAGGCTACGCATCTACCTACCAACACGGATCGCCATACTCGGAGGCCAGAAGTATTGGAGGATTCTTGGTTTATTTTCCATATATAATGTTGACCAATAATCGACGTTTTATTATAGCCTCGGGACCATCGTTTTACAGCTGGTTAGAACCTCTCATCTGTCGCCATGCTTCAATCGAGACTCGTCAATAATCGGGTGGCAACGCTCATCACACGCCGCTTCTTAAGACATTGAAGACATACCTAGCAGAGTAGTCTAATCAGAATCACATCAAATGTTCTCAAGTATGACTCTATTGAAGACTGCGTTATTCGAGCTGTAATCGGTTCTCGAAGACCAGACTCGAGGTCAAGTCAGTGGATGCCGATTTATTCATCACTGCAGGACGTGTGCGTCAAATCCGTTTTTTAATATGATGAACGACGACGACGACAATAATGGAAACACCATTGAGGGTAAGATGCTTTACAGATTTTTCATCCAGAAGCATTTCGCAAGCCAATCGTATGAAACAAATACTATCGTGGACGCCGACCGAACCTCTCTCAATCCGCTTGAGAGAGCAGTTGCGAAGACATGTAATAGCCTTGTGGAAAGAAATACTTGAGCGAGGTTGTCGAAAATGCGTTGTGATTTTTCGGAATATTATCGGATCGTCATTGATGTTAGGAAGTTAGGATTTTAAGGTTAGGAATTTCACTATATATAAGAAAGAAGGTTCCTATATGGATTATTTTTGTTGATGCTGTTGGTAGGTTGCTGAATTCTCATTTGAAATGGCACAACTTTGTGGTATAGGTGAAATTACAGCAATCCTCTAGATGGAAGCCTTGACTTGCAAAGGGAAAGCATCTGGGTATTTATCTATATGGCATCGAGATACGTAGTGACCAAGACCGCAGCCTTTGAAGAATACTTGCGCTCTGAAAGACCTTTCAAAATAATGCTTGACCTATTGATTGAGAGTTTTCCTTTTTGGCCTTTGGCTTAAAAAAGGTTCAGGTTAATTTAAACAAACCAAAAAAGCCTAATTCGTCTCTTGTTCTTTATGGAAGAAGTCTAGGTGACGTTTTCCATGGAAAGATTTTGGAAGGCTTAACTTTCCAGAAAACTTAGAAAGATGGACCTTAGAACCTTAGAAACTTATACTAGGAAGATACTTGCTTTCAGAGCAGACAGAAACATATTTTGGAAGTTTTTGAAGATAGACTTCTTAAATTATTTCAGGATTTCTGAATTTATTTTGTGGGGAATATTTTGGAAACGGGTCTTGGGGTTTCAGAATGTCAGAAATAATTGCTCTTAATATGATCAGGGATAGTTCAAGTTTATGACTGTGTGGACTGTGTTGGAAGATGATTGGTTGATATATCAATTAGGATTTACTCGATGATTGGTTGATGTGAAAGATTATTTTGGAGTCGGTTTCTGAAACTAGGTGATATGTTAGGTTGACTCAGTATTTTGTTGTTTGTTTGGCAGATTTTTCAGTGTGTGTTGGAATCAGTTGGTGTTGGATTAGGTTGGAACACCTAAATACCAGTCTTATATATGGTTTGGAATGTTTTTCAGCCCTTTGAATGTCATTCTTCTCGGAAATCGTTTTTAGTCGTTGCCTCAGTAGTTGGCACTCTTTCTTTAGATCGCAGATTTCTGAATTACTAGACTTGAGAAATATGGAAATGTTGAAAAGCCTCGAAAATAGATGAATTGGCAGACTTAAATCAATGGTAGAAGGTTAGAATGTCTATCAATTCTCTAGATCCGTGTGGGAAGTCGTTGGGGCAATTAGTGAGATGTTATATGCAGTTGATCAGTCAAGCCATATCATTATTTCTCGAGTAAGTACCCTTCTTATTTTACTGTTATAATTACTTCCTACATCATGGTTAATACCCGCTTTCTGACTACTGATTTAGCAATGAAATAATCAGTAGTTAATGGAGCTAGTTCGGTAGCTTTGAGACGAAGTCGAAAGTGGTAGAGGGTGGGCGATATTAATGCAAGCAGAAAGCGGGTTAAGAAGGCAGGGAGGTGAGATGGCATGGGGCAGAGAAAGTTGAGACATTCATCCACATCTCAGTAACAGATTTGCATAACTAGTCCGTCTATTCGTCACGTCACGTGACCCACCGGGCGGCCGGCAGTCTAGCAGGCGCTATCAGCGGTGCAGGTGGGTGATCGGCTGCGGCACCTTTTTTGGCGGTCAAATTCTAATCTTTTTAATCAAAGAAATTTTCAAGAGAAAATCTTTTGGAAGGAAAAATATAGGCTCTATATAATTTTTCAATTTTTTTTCAAAACAAATATATAAAAAAAAACTTTTTTAAATATTTAAAAAAGCGCATTTTAAGTTTTTTTTTTTTTTTTTTTTGAAGAAATATTTCTATGATATAATTTTAAACACATCTAAAAAATTCTTGAAAATATATTATACACGAATTATATAAATGTTGAATATTTTTTTCATTTTTATCATATTTGATTAGAATCAGGATTTGAAAGAAAGACTCTCGATTCTAATCAAAATTTTAAAAAGACATAATCAACGCCAAATTTTAACCGCGTGCTCAATATTTTATTACAATTTCTTTTGGAAAAAAAGGCCAAAAACATTATTTGAACAAACGAAGGTGAATTATATTTCTAAAATTTATATCTATAATAGGATATATATGTTATTTTCTTGCTCGAAAATCCTTATCACATGGCGCTGTATATTGTATCGATTTTATTCCCATGCAAACATCCGCTTATAGTTGCTTCCCATCTTCAGACGTTTCTATACGGCTCTTTCTAAAAATCCCTTCAAATTGTGGAAAAATTAAATACGAACTTCAAACAAATTGAACATTTCGGCTTGGATATCTTGAATTGATACGCCGCATGTGCCGGATATATTCTAGGAAATAGAGAAATCTATGATCTGTGGTAGGGTTGACACCTCGAACCAGCAAATTCTACAGAACTCCCACCCGAGATTCTGGTCTCTGTTTGGATCAATGGTCCTCCAATCTCAGCAGGAACGTCATGGATTCATTCCCCAAGACCTAGATAATCACAGGTCGCCGACCTGCCACAATCATCTTGCTATTTCTAGATCCATCTTGATGATTGCTCTCTTTAATTCCCCCTCGAACTTGGATTTACTTCTTCCCATCTAGCACATGGGCTTTATCTCGCTCGGCCCATAACAACGATCGCCCGCTACCAAATGATAAATATCATAAGTTTTCTATCTCGACTCCGAACACAGGGAAATATAGCCGTTGTATGGCCTTGTTGAAGGATATTGAGATGAGGAAAAGCAAGAGATTCAAAGGTCAATTTTAAGCTGACTCTTTCTCTTCTATTATTTGGAAACTTCCTTGTGATTCTTTCCAGCCTTCAATTTCCTAATTGTTTTGATACATTTGGAAATACTCAATTTCCGCATTGAAGCATTGTCAGCTTCGGCCTCGCTTGGCATTTAGAAGTGAATTTATGTAGAATCGGATAGTAGAACCTTGAATTTTAGGGTCAAGGGGAATATAATGTGCGTATATAATAACACTTTCTATGACTTTTTTCGATGTTTCCTATACACCTATGTATAGGGTACAGTTTTTTTTTCAAACTTATATTTAACGCAATGTCTCTCATATCCTTAACTTATTTCTTTTAACATAGAGAAAAGATCACTCTCAATATATTTATTCTGAGCAGTAGTGCATTGAAATAATAGAAGTGCTAAGTGTGTCCGTTATGTGTGACTCTGAGACATGGGATACAATACCGATACGAAGCCTCGACATCTTACGCATGTCATTGCAAAACCTACTGTTGAATTTAATCAATTGAATTGGTTTTTTTTATTGTCTTTTTTTATATAATAATGTATGAATTTTAAAAAATGCCTATAAAATATATTTATGTTAATAATTTAATGTGAACTATACAAGAAGTTTCCTTCTTCAAACCAAAAGAAAAAATAAGGTTGAGACGAAATTTAGAGGTGATGTAGTTTATTATAACGTTTGTAATTTTGGGGAATGAAATCTCATTAAATTCTTTGATTCATCCCCCCATCTGGTTCAGGTTCCAGAATAACTTTACTAGGTGCCTCTCAAAAAGAGCAATCTATCTTATGATATTTACAACAATGAATAATATATGTGAAGGTTATTCACATATTAAAACAAAGTGTCCAGTACGGGATTCAATCCCGTTCCTGGCTGTCGGGAATCGAGGGTTTTAACCACCCGTTCACAGACTTCTTCTACCCCCACCTTTTTAAATTTTTTTTTTAAGGAAAAACACAAAAGAATATCAAATAAATGAATGGAATTTTTTAAGAACATAATTTTGGCCAGATTTATTTTTTAAATATCTCTATATATATAAAAATGAATGTTTGTATGTCTGTCTGTATGTCCGGTATACAAATTCGCAGTAGTTCACTAATTCAAACCAAATTTCCATACATAGGTAAAAAAATACGGGGAAGACGATAGGCTATTTTAAAAAATATATAAATCAATTATTAAAACTATATATTTTTATTCAGAAAATGATGATGACGATATTGCTGTATCATGTTTGATTATCAGCTACAAAATTATATCGGGAAAATATTAATCTCTATATACAAAAATGAATGTATATAAAAATGAATGTTTGTATGTCTGTCTGTATGTCCGGTATACAAATTCGCAGTAGTTCACTAATTCAAACCAAAATTTCCATACATAGGTAAAAAGATACGGGGAAGACGATAGGCTATTTTAAAAAATATATAAATCAATTATTAAAACTATATATTTTTATTCAGAAAATGATGATGACAATATTGCTGTATCATGTTTGATTATCAGATACAAAATTATATCGGGAAAAATTCCAAAAAGCAGAGACCACGGGTGAAACCAGTTCATTATTTTGTACGCAGGAACAAAATTCTAACAGAAAAACATTCATTCGAGCAGAAAACAAAAGCTAGGACATCTTTTTATAAAAATATCGCTTCTCAGACACAAAGTTTGGAGCGGGACGTTTCACAAGAGTGACATCCACGGCGCCAATTTATAATTGTAACGAATAGTATTTGAATAAAAACATTTAATCGGGTAAAACCCGGGCGTTGCCCGGGTCATTCGGCTAGTAAATTGATAAAAATGTTTATATATATAAAACAATGGTAAAATCATCTGATCAAATCACATTAATAGGTACCGCTCAGCAAGAGCAACCTAGTTCATGATAATTGAAACAATGAATAATATGTAAAGGTTATTCACATATTAGACAAATTTTAACGCGGGATTCAATCCCGGTTCATGACTGTCGGGAATCGAACGTGTTACCCTCTCATCCACCGACTTGTTTTTTTGTTGTTCAATGGTAAATCAACTCCATTCAGTTAATGTATATACGGCTATATATAACATGATTTCCCCTGTCTTGTAATTTACTTTTAAAAACGTTTAGTCAATAGTTTTTTAAATGGTACATTTTGTAACTGAAGTAGTCTAAGAAAAGAAAAAAGGCATCTCCTTACCGTGCAACTAAAAGTTGCTGATGGCTTGCGCCATCTATTGAAAAAAATATCAACTATTCTCGTTGATTTCTAATTATTCCAGAATTGGTCAAATACCCATTCTTGATTAATCAAGAAAAGCTAACCATTAACGCGTTTCGGGCTGTTGATTAATGGGTATTTGGCCAATTCTGGAATAATTAAAAATCAATGAATAGTTTATATTTATTCCGATAGACGGCGCAAGCCATCAGCAACTTTTAGTTGCCCGATAAGGAGATACCTTTTTTCATTTATTAATTTATGAACCTTATCCCAGTACAATATCACATTTGTACTATTTTTTTCACATTGAAGTTGTCTAGTGAATTATAAATTTTAAAATATATTTACCTTATATAGCTTTAGTCTTCGTTGTATTCGTGTAAGGATAAAATACATTTGGAAAATATGTAGCTAAGTCCAATATCATGTCATCGATGTAAACTGTTTCATCACTCTTATTCTCGCCTCCTGCAAATTCAATATTAAGAAACTAAACCTCCATATTTCGAAGCTATAAAAATAAATTTGAGTAAAATTAATCAGACCTCCAGGGAAAAGTGTCTTTTTAAAACATTATTATTCTCTAGATATAGGGAACGGACGCCCTTTATTATTAAATTATTATAAAATTATGATTTAAAAAAGTTTTATTTATGTATTTTTACCTCCATTGAAACTAGGAAAAAGTAGGAAACAGCTATTGTGACATCAGCTGTTGTGGGCGGCTAGATGGGAGCAACACAACATAGGAGGGGACGGGACAGAGCTTCTAAATGGTAGTGAACACAAGGGCTACTGCAGGGGCGGAGAAGTGAAGACAACAGAGGAGGCTGCACTAGATGGTATTGAACACAAGGGCTACTGCAGGGGCGGAGAAGTGAAGACAACAGAGGAGGCTGCACTAGATGGTATTGAACACAACAAGAGAGAAGATATAAAATTATGTAAAATAGTATCCAATTATATTTAACTCGTGTTCTATTAACGTATCATTATACCAAGTGTTCTCCAGTAGAAGGGCGTCCGTGCTCGAAATCTAGAGAATAAAAATGTTTCGAAAATACACTTTTCCCTGGAGGTCTGATTGATTTTACTCAATATTGATACAAGAGATTATTTTATTGAAAAAATAAATTTGAAACAGCATAAACTATTCTAAATTTATTAGTAAATTAAAGTTAATTGCCATCTATCGTTAAAATTTTACACAAATAAATTTACTGGCAATGCGTTTCTTTTAAATATCATCAAATATTATGTCTTATGTCCATAGTTCACTAAACACCCCTAAGCTACCTTCCATAGTAAATACAGGGTATACTCCAAACCAATCCAATACAATAGTAGAGCGGTCTAGAGATTAATTTGGCGAAACCGCTGAGAGGGTTCACTACTGATGAGCCAAGCCCTCTCATTCAATAACTCATATCATTGCAGTAAGGTCTGTAGAGATAATATTTGATGATATTCAAAAGAAACGCATTGCCAGTAAATTTATTTGTGTACAATTTTATTCTAAATTTAAGCCATAAGAAACTATCTTTAATCGAAATCACAATAAACTAAATTAACCTTATCTAAATAATCTAATTTATCTTTACCTATTTACCCGTTCACAATATTTCTAGCGTCCGCTTTCTTAAACCTCCATGAAATGTATTCCATAACAAATACAGTATATGTAAGGCATTCGATCTAATGCGATATTACAGCGGTCTGGGGATCAAACTTGGGAAAACAACGGGAGAGTTCACCAGTCATGCTATTTCAAATTTTATTGATTGCACTATAAGGTCCGTTGTGTGAAAATATTTTATTATATTTATTTAAAAATGAAAAAACAATAGAAAAAATAAAAGTAAAGTGGGTCAGGTGTTGATATTAAAAATAAAGAAGGCATTTCCTGACCACGAGCACATGTGCTTTTTAGATGGCAGAGCGCTATCTAGTGGAGCAAAAATAAAATAAACGGTTATTTAACTTGCTCCGTGATATTTGGCCAACCCAATTTCTTGATAAATCGCTCTGCCATCTAAAAAGCACATGTGCTCGTGGTCAGGAAATGCTTTCTTTATTTTTAATATTTAAAAATAAAATAGCGCGCGTTAAAATATAGTTTTAATTTTTAGCAATATATGACGCTACGTTGATGATATATGAAGTAACATGAATCATTGCGTTCTCTTTTTCTCTATGCGGGTCACGCAATATCACATCTCTGCAACAATATGCAAATTTTGGAAACTTGAAAATGATCAACTTTCGTGACATACGGTTTTATTATATGTTCTTCTTGGGAAGAAAGACATCTTCGATGTTAACAGATCCTACCTGTGCAATACGTAGGTGAAGTTTCGGGTAAAGTTTAACTGATGGAATGTAGACACACACTTTTTAAAAAAAGTAATCATTTCGATTTTTTAAGAAAATATATGATTTTCAACAACAACAGCGGCTTTATTAGGACATTTCCGTCCTGTAAGGACTCGCCATACATCATTTTCATGGAGAAAAGGAAAAAAAACAGAAACAAAGGAGAGAAGAGAAAATGAAAAGGAAATCAAAGTATTCAACATAACTATACAAATTAACTATGGAAGGAAATTGTTCTGTAATTTTAGTTCTTAGAGATTACCTTGTTCTCTAATGCTTTATGAAAGTTAAACAATTCTATCGCTATATATTTTTTCTCGGACATTATTCTGATTAGCTGAACTGGGTTAATATATGATTTTCATACATCATTATACTACCTTTTATTAAATGGAATCAGAAATGCTGAGATAAACATTTTATAAAGTTAAATAGTCACTCCTTAATTTTGGAACTGACTACAAAATAAAAATGAGAATTTGTTGGAAAATATTTTGAAAGATGATTCACTGCTACAGAATAGAGGTGTTTGAGAATGGTCTCCGTATCGGATGACGGCGGTTGACACCGGAGATATTACGGGAGGTCCCTGCTGTGGGGAGGTTGGTTCACTGTAGTCTGGCTGCCATCAACTGACATACAAATTGTGGGATATTTATTAACAAAATATAGAAAAGTCTTCAGTGAAATTATCAAATTTTCTTCTGTTACTATGCTACTTATTGTCTCTGATTAGCATGGCCCCTGCGCAAGGATGACGCGCAAAATCGTGAAGCTTTCCATACTTATTGTCTCTGTACTCACACAGCTCGCCGAACTTGCCATTTCACTATTAAGTTTTCCCAAAAGTTGCAACATTATAACATTTTTACAAGTGTTTACGAACTTTTGAGACAACCTAGTATTTTTATAAAATCGAATCTCCCACCTCAATCGTGACTCCAAGACGATTTGACGGCCTCACAAGGAATCTTCAAGAAAGTGCTCTGGACTGCATCTTGTGTCAGATTCCGCCACATGTGGCACACAGGCTTCACTTAAATGAATAATCCTCAGGCCAAATAATTACCTGCCACCACAACATCTGTCTTATGTTTCTCTTCATCAAATCTTCCGGATAATTATCAAAGAGATTATTCATAGTAGAATGGATGAGTCAAAATTTGGAAAGGTGTGTCTTTTCTTCTTTTATATTACTATCGGCGTTATCTCAAAGGTTTCATGAAAACTATATGAAGGAACTTCGAATAAACAAACGATCTTTTTATAGTTTGAGTCAGAAGGCGATCCATTAATTAAGATTATATAAAAGGGCGTACCTGGATCTGTAAAGAAAAAAAAAAACAATTTTTTTCTCAAAATATTTCGAGAAAAAAATTGTTTTTTTTTTTTCTTTACAGATCCAGGTACGCCCTTTTATATGATCTTTTTATAGTTATGTTTATCACTTTCTAGGCAGAACACTGGTGATAAAGAGAGAGATAGTTATAACCATAATGACCAATGACTATAATAACCAAAAATGATAATAAGAAGGCCACTAATGTTTTTACATTTTATTGTTCACATTTTAGCCTAACAACATGAAGGCAATATGTAAAATTGGAATTGCTACATCAAAGATTTCTCTTACTTCACAGATAATGGCGACAATGTGTGTCTTCGAGACTGGCTTAATAGATAATTAGAGTCCTTTTTTACTATGAAATTACTCACTCTGAAATTGTATCCTTACATCAGTATATCATTCTTTTTTTACCTTGTTATATTGCTCCAAAAGTATTTCAAATAGAAACTTCATTTGATTGAGTACAAACTACTTGTGTGTTCGGTAAAATATCCTATTGAAGTAGAATATAGTTTCTTATATATATAGAATGTTTTCAATGAGATGAATGTGGGAATCGGTAAATCTTTAATAAAATAAAGAGGATTTTCGGCGAACAGAACGCGAAGTGATTAGAACTTGTATGAGTGTTGCGTTTTTTATAATCCAGGGAAATTATAGTTACACTTATAATAAATCTATCAGCTGCCTTATAGTGTAAAAATATTAAAAACATCAAAAGGTATTAATATCAAATGAATTACATATTAGACAATTATTTTTTGACACTTTGGAAGCAAAAATAAGTTAGGTGAAATCAAATCAGGAAATCGATGCTCTCTAATAATAGATTACTTTTAGAAAACGGAAGCTTCATCAGCTTCATATTACCTTTGGGCTGTCTTCCACCTTCAGAAAATAGTATTTGAATAAATAATTCTAATAAAGAGTCATCGAAAGCAAGTCTGGGATTGTAGATTAAAAATGAAGTTAGCTTTATAGGACATGCGAGATTTAAAGTGTATAAAATGATCTACCTTTTTAAAATTCTAATTTTATCACAATCTCCTATAAACTATGGAAAGTGGAGAGTCAGAACTAGTAGGGAGATAGAATTTACTGTACATATTCTGGTGTAGCTAGGAAAGCCTCAAGAAATATCTCGTTTTCGGGGTATAATAGTTCAGGAAGAGCCCTTGATTATTCGATTAATGAATCTGTGGCATTTATACTTTATAGATTAAAACTAGGGAGTCGGTGGACGAATGACCGTTTAGTTCTGACGGCCCAGGATCGAATCCCCATTGGGTCTCTTAACAAAAAATGCTCCAATGGCCTCCGATTCTTGCAAAAGTCAAACCCTACCAGTTAATTCAAATAACCAAAGTGAGGCCCTGGTACATTTGTAAGTGCAAAAGTCGAACTATCTCCTACATGTGGTGCACTTACGGTAAAAGCAGTCGACAGCTCCTACCCGCAATGATTATAAATATCATTGTCTTGATAATAATTATCATTGTCTATATACCACATGTAATAGGATAATAAAAAAAAGATGAAACTATTAAAATTACGCAAAAAATATGAAAATAGGGGTGAATTACAAAAAATTATTTGATATTTTAAAATCACTTTATTTGATTAAAACTTACAAATATATACACGCAAACAATATGCTCTATTTCTGAATTACAAATTGATTTATTGAAAATAGAAAGATTTGAATTTTATTTTTTGTAGAAGCTGAATACTAAATATCATCTGAATAGTCTTTATTTTCTTTCATCTATAATTTAACGATAACAGTAAATTTAAAACCAGACGATCTTAAAAAAAGCTAGAGAGATGCATTTCTTTATTACAATATAAATGGGCTAGCTTCCAACCGCTCTCTTCATCAAGGCCTTATTTGCGATACAACAACTCGTAAGCTGGGCTTGAACTCGAGACCAATATTTAGGATTTTGGGATTTCAGACATAACCGGCGATTTAAAAGGTTGACCCAAAAGTTCGTAAACAAATTACGATTTATATTTTGCAAGTGTTTACGAACTTTTGGGAAAACCTTGTAATTCTGAAACTTCGCCTACCTGCTGATTGGCCATCCTTGATATAGAACATCAGAGATTAAATCATTCTTTTATATGAATTCTGTTATAATTTTGGCATGGTTACCAATATTACCAAGATTGTCCCAAAAGTTCGTAAAAACTTGCAAGATATAAATCATAATCAAACTATGTTTAGGAACCTTTTGGGACAACCTTATATTTTTGCTGAATAATAGTCTTTCAATTTGTTCATTCATCCTTCCATGCTCAAGATTAATTCTTTTTCTGGATCGATCTCGTGTATGAGCTCTTTTGCTCTTGTTTTGTTTTCAAATCTATTAAATGGCTTTTCAACTTCTGACGGAGATTTCTATAGAGAACCTTTATCCTGCTTCATTTCCACCTTCCTCATATTCAAGTTGTCATCTGTTAAATCTTTCAAATGGGATTCTAATAATATTACTTCAGTTTCTGAATCCATTTCTCTTTAAAGCCAAGGGCGTTTAGTATTTTCGATCCATAGTCATTTCATATTTGATATGTTTGTTTATTTTTTCAAATTTCTTTGAGAGTGATCGATTTGTTTCCAGTTTAGCTTGAGTTTCCAATCAATCTTATCTCAAAACATTTGCTGTTGAAAAGTAAAAGCGCACTAAAACATTTTTATACAGTTACGTAAAAAAAGGGAAATGGGCAAAAGATAGAAATAGCAAAAGTCGTTAAATCCAAAAAACTATCTAAAAAATAGTGTTTCTCTCCACACTAGACCCTCAATTCTATAAGATTTACACGGCTTTATAAGATCTGTTTCCAATAAGATGGGCGACAAACCTCGTCGAAATATTGGCTCTCAAAAAATATTGATCTAAAAAATAAGATAATGTATTATTTAATGTTGTGTTCTTAGGATCGTTTTGCGTATATAAAATATATAATTGACACTAACATTCATTGTTAAGAATTGTACAAATATACCAATTCAAAAGATCTACTATGACCTAGCAATGATATAAATTTCTTTCGACATATAAAAGGTATTTGAACTCTCTAATCCTGCATTATGATTATTTCAACGGCTTGTTGGAAGGTATATCCCTGGTAAATTTAAAACAAAGCAACATTGAATTTACTTTTAAAACAATGTGGAGAATACATACAACATGCAAGTATCAGAATCGATGTCTCCATAGGGCAGTTTGATGCTAGCAGCACTGGTGCTATCTGATTGTTATGCATTGAAGCACCCTTCAGTGCAGCGTATATAAGCAGAATCGTCCAATACAGTATTAGAACTCTAAGTTAGAGCTCTGGTGGATTGAATTGGCGAAACCGCTTTGAGGGTTCACCACTGATGAGCCAAGCCCTCCCAATACTTTTTCATCGCAGTAAGGATAGAAGAAGTTTTATTTGTGTGAAAAAAATCGTGCTTTAAATACTTTCATTTCTTAAATATGAAGCAAAGCTTAATACATTGGCTGGAAGTCACCATTCTTTTACACGGAGTTGATTTCGACTTGAATGATGACCTTATATATACAACCTTTTATATAAAATAATATTTATGATGGTCTTCACAAACAAAAATATTGAGTTTCTTTCTTTCAATTTTGACATATTTTAAAAAAGAAGTCTTCCCTTGACCCTAGAACGATCCATATTCAACGAGGGAAGATTTCTGATGTTTCCTCCATTTTAGGCTGAATCCGTTGGGACGTGTGAAGCTTACAAGGAGGGATGATGTGGGGAAATGGAAATGGTACTTCTAGATAAGTAGGTGCATCGTTTTGTGGCGATGTGGCGCCTCTATTTTGGGCGTCAACACGTGCGACCTAGCACTGCCTCGAACAAACTTAAAATGCAAGCATCAGCTTCCTGGAATTGACAAGCTGTCAACCCTGAATTCAAAGTATGTTAATTTCATTTTATATAATTAAATAGATTTAATCAATAAATAGTTAACATATGATGATCAAAAATTAAAGGAAATAGTTTTGATATAATGAAAAAATATATTTTTCAAAATCCGCACCTTGTCTCGAAGTCTAGAGCTAATTATAATATCCCTTGCTTCCTTCATCACGCTTGTGAATATGTTAGTGTCAATAATATTTTAATTAAACGCCGTCCTAAATGCGAGTTTTGTAAAATCTTAGGACAAGAGGACTCTAGTTTACTGACTTTACACATAACGCGGTGTCTCCAATGAACGCGACAAAGTAGAGACACTTATTTAACAATAGAAATCTCCAAATACGCAGAAGCAACGAGGCGACAAACACAATCCACGTCAACAACAACATCGCTTCTAGGTACAAGGCGGCGTACAGACGTCAATTCCCTCAATATATATACACTAGCCGAATGACCCGGGCAACGCCCAGGTTTTACCCGATTGTGTGAATGTTTTGATTCAAATACTATTTGTTACAATTATAAATTGGCGCCTTAAATAAATGCATATATTAGTTAATAACTATAGCCTATGTGCTTTATCTGTCTATGTACTGTTGGCTTCCGTAGGCGTCTCTTACTGGGAAAAAGAAAGAGAGGATCCCATTTGGTTATTAACTAATATATGCATTTATTTAAGGAGCGACCCGCTCCAACACAATAGTTACAAAAACGAAAAAGCGAGTGGGAGGGGGGGGCAAAGGTGGCGTGATCGTAGCCGACCAATAGGAGGGCGCCATTCCAAAAAAAAAAAAAAGCAAACGGTGACAGAGATGAAAACTGATTAAGAGATGAAGAACGCATGACGCTCGTAACTGTATATATACATATTTTTTGCTTATACCTAGTACACGTGGTACAGGCAATGATAATAATGGTGGGTAGAAGTTGGCGACTGCTTTTACTGTAAGTTTCCCCACATGTTTACACATATAGAAAGCAGTTCGACTTTGCACTTACAAATGGAATCATAGACACATGTTGGGATTTCGAGTGTTTGAATATTCTCCAGGCTGGTGATAAATAAAAGGCTAAGAATTCATTGGAATATTTCAGCTGAATGTGATTTCTGAAAGTAACTCACGACTGAACCTTAAAACACACCCAACTTCCTGATTAGTTATTTACATACATAACTAAATATCGATTGAACAGAGCATATTTACTAAACAAAACATATGCAAAAATAAAGATACTTTGGCCAGTAATTTTTATATTACCTCAAATAAAAAGATTTACTGACCGAAGTATCTTTATTTTCAAGAAATAGGAATGCCGGCCAGGCAGCCTCTGCCTTTACGATATGCAAAACACATTTAAAGAATTTGGGATAGATTTTATGTCAAATATGGTGACATTAATGAGATACTTTCAAATAAAAATTTCTATTTATGCTTATAATTCGGAAGAAATTAAAGTTTCTCTTATATTTAATACTAGACGAATGACCAGGCTTCGCCCGAGAATTCCCCCGAGTGTGATTTCTTTCATACTGAAAGTACATCAATAATAAATAGTATACGTGCCATAGAATAGCAATACAGAATTAAAACATAAACCACAGGCAAAAGTGTGTGTGATGGAAAAAATTGTATTATATTAGTGTTTAGGTATTTGATTTAATTATTATTTGCAATCCATTTAGTTGTTTAAAAATCAATATAGTTTAAATAGATGGCAGCTTTTCCACCCAACCCCCGAGGTACCCGCCCAAGCGCATTAACCCTTGAAATTGCCTTAGTGGAGTGAGTGACTGCAATAGATCTTGACTGCGATGCCTATCTTCTCAGTAAGAATAAGAAAAATAGGTTTATAAAAAAAATTAATCCAAAAAAACTGGCATGTGAAGATTTTTCTGTAAAAAATAAAACCATCGCCCCAAACCATCGGCCGGGAATCGAACCTGGGGCGCCCGCGTGGCAGGCGAGCATTCTACCACTGAACCAAAAGCAAACGGTGACAGAAGTGTCTCGCGCATTGGCGGCACCAAATGATGGGGGGAGGGGGGGGGCAAAGGTGGCGTGATCGTAGCCGACCAAAAGGAGGGCGCCGGCAAACCGTGACAGAGGCCATGACTCTCGTAACTGTATTCTATATACAGTTACGAGCGTCATTCCTCATCTCCTAATCAATCAGTCATCAGTTTTCATCTCTGTCACCGTTTGCTTTTTTTTTTTTTTTTTGGAATGGCGCCCTCCTATTGGTTGGCTACGGTCACGCCACCTTTGCCCCCCCCCACTCACTATTTCGTCTTTGTAACTATTGTGTTGGAGCGGGTCGCTCCCTAAATAAATGCATATATTAGATAATAACCAAATGGAATCCTCTCTTTCTTTTTCCCAGTAAGAGACGCCTACGGAAGCCAACAGTACATAGACAGATAAAGCACATAGGCTATAGTTATTAACTAACATATGCAATTATTTAAGGCGCCAATTTATAATTGTAACAAATAGTATTTGAATCAAAACATTCAATCGGGTAAAACACGGGCGTTGCCCGGGTCATTCGGCTAGTATAGAATAATTGCAGTTTTTCTTTTCAATAAGTTGTTTTTCAAAGCCAGTGGCGTGTAGTTTATATCAATATTTAAGTTTAATTTATTAATTGTTCCCACAGAGTGTGTGTGTAAGATCATACTAAAATAGGCATTAACTGTAAGAAGAAAGGTTTTTCTTTGTTTACTATTGTTATATAAGTTATTCTTTTATATGTTATATCTCTTGTAAATAAATAAAATTAATGTTTGGTCAATCTTCTTGGAATCATTATCTTCAAAAAGGTCTAAGCAGAGTCAATAATAGCTAGCAGAGTTCTGTGGTTTGATAAAAGCTCAAACGAAAGCAAAAAATACTTAATCAGACGATTAAGCAAGAAGTTTATTCTAATCGCAAAGAAGTCCCATTAGATGTTCTAGGCCAGGCAAGCCAGTCACATGCGTCTCTTTGGATGTGAAGCTGCGGCTCTTTATATAGTTCCATACGTAAATATTATTTATGTGAGTACTATTTATTGTTGGCAAAAAAACGTGACTCTTTAAAAACTTTGAAATTTTGTAAATTGTAATTTTTGACTCTTTCGACATAAAAGTTTGCCGAACCCTGCTCAAGGCTAAATAGATTGATTAAATGACACACTTCTTATAAAGATTCCTCACAAATATAAAAAAACGAAGAGATTTCCATTTCGACTGATCTCGCACCGATCCATATAGTATGTGATATTACGATATATGTATTGGGTTTGTTTGAATTCCGCAATATTTGGCGTGTTCTCGTGAAACTTGTCGCGGTAGAAGTCTGCTGAAGCTGCCTCGAGCCTGAATCAGTCCAATGACGTGTTGAAAGAATCTTGTTTCAACTTGTCTCTGAAAGTTGCCTACCTGTGACTATGTTGATAGGGCTAATTTTGAATATAGGCTTCCCCCATTATGACGTTAAAATTGACCATGTTACTTTTGTACTAGTCCAGGAGTTGACAGAATTTTGTAATATATGAGAGATAAATCTTAAATTTTTAATTATATTTAAGAGCGTTAGTTATTCTTTTATTTAGCATAGTTATTAGTTCGACAAAAAATAATTCCTATACAGGTAACTAATTGTTCATGTAAGTCCAGAATATAAGTTGGTAAATGGATGCCAAATTCCATCAATTGGCTGGATTTTGAAACTGTTGTAACGCCGGGCAGCTAAGTTGAAGGAAGAGCTAGTATATTAGGTCGTCCTAAAGGTTCGTAAACATATTGCAGCGAAAAAAAAAAGTATTTATTATTTTACACTAATATTAACAGAGTATCATTTTTTGTTTTTACATTTTACAACTTTGTAAACTTCCCTCATTCCTTATCTTTTCTTTATCATTCATAGTTTTGTTTTTGCCTTAAATAAATTGCTGTGTCTCCCGAAGTTTTTCTTTCCTAATTTTCCACGTGGCAATATTATGATTTATATTTTGCAAGTTTTTGCGAATTTTTTAGGACAACCTTGGTAATATTGAAGAACAATATATTTGCTCGAAAGCTTGCAATTTCAAAATTAAAAGAAACTTTTTAACCTGATTTTTATTTTTAGTTTTAAATATATATGTACAATGAACATGGCGCCTCTGCCACCGCTGCAGAGTTTGGTAGAGAATCGCCAGCGGGTCTCCAGCGACAACGCGTATTTCGCGATCTACGAAGAAAACGTAGATCATGTGCTTTGCCGTTGAGGTGATAGTGATGGCGTGGTCCTCGAGACCAACTGCAAAGATCCAGGACTGCAGGTCCGGCGGATTATATCGTAGATGCGGGGAAGTACAAGTTGTCTCCACCACAGCCATCTATGAACGAGAGTGATGAATACAGGAACTCCAAGTACGATGTCCTAAATTCGGGAAAGGTACATATTGTTAAAATGTAAATAAACCATCCATTGGTGATTTTTAAATATTTTATTCAGAATCTCTCTAGTTTTCTCTCGGTCTTGAACTTCCTTCTACAAGATAACTTTTCAACTTGAGTTCATAATTCTAATTATTAATCTCTTGTGTTCTTAGATATAATAATTTAATATATTGAATTATGTAAATGTTTTCTCCAACACAGCCCTGTATGAGTGAAAGTGAGGAACACCAAGTATGATACCTCGAGCTGGGGAAAGTCCAGCTCAAGTGCCCGCTAAAGATGGACGCAGCACTGGGTCAAGAATCGAGGATTCCTTGACCTCAATGAAGATGAAAGGATTGACTGTGATTACTTCCTCGTCTGGTAGGCGTCTGCCGTTAAATAACCCTCTGCGTAGGTTTTACTTGTGGGCCCCGGAACTGCCATTTTGTAGGTCATGGCAACTTTCTCTGCACAACCTTGGTTTTCCTTGGCCTTTGACCCTGCAGTTGCCACTGGAAGAATGAATCCCCAATTGGAGAACTAGCGCTGAGAGAAACTTTTTCTGAAACTACGAGATTAAAACAATAGATCATATATAGAGACATCCAAGATGTTAGCAAATTTTACCTGAAAACTTGATTGAATATATTGGAAGTGTTCTTTGCATTTTTTATATTGAAACAAAATACTCTTAGCCTTCTAACTCCTTAGGTTCTTCTCCTCAATCTTTCATAGGTTTTTATAGTGCACTGAATGGACGTATTGTAATAAACATCCGTTACGTTATTTCCTGGGGATAGATTGAACTGGTCCCTATGTAGTTGGGCACTCTTCTGATATACCACCTTTTGTGATTTGTTTTGAAAATTGTACATGTTATAAAAATAATAATGGATTTTCATGTTATAAGTAAAATTTTAGTGTGCAATAATATAATATTATTTTCACAATACTTTTGTATAGATATTTAAATAAAATAGCCACTAAGCCCGAATATAAATGATTAATATTTTATATTAAAATATTAATTTAAATTTATATTTATGTGTAAAATGTATATAATATATATCCAAACACGATTAAATTATTTTAAAATAATAAAGCAAAAATATATATATTTAAAAAATTGAAGAAATAATATTGATGTTCTTATACAATTTGATCAGTACCAATCGTGAGAGAAAGATTCATTGTGTGTTAATCAATATAATAAAGAAATTGATAATACCCCCGTATTATTATAAATTCCACAATTACTTGGTGCGGTAAGTTTATCACCCTGCCCTTAAAATATCCACAAGCGCTGCGCGGAATAAGAATAATAAAGTTTTATCTCAATATTTAGAGATACGTAAGGTTTCATTCCATCTCTCTAATATAAATTGTCTTATACCAAATTCCTTTGTTCGAATTGACGCGCCGTATCATTCAGCCGTCCGCACCGAGAATTATCTGGTGCAGTCAGAAACTGAAGTTCATCAACACCACGGGAATGAATGAAAGAATTTTAGTAAACGTACTCGCCATTAGCAGTAAGCACAGGTCTCCCAAAATCTAGGTAGAGCCTTAATTCTGGTATTAAACAAACTTTTTGCCATGAATTGTGATCAACCTCCATAAGCCTCTTCCATCCAATCGCTTCAGGTAAAAACCTTCCTCGCATGCAGCATTAACCGTTCATTAACTTCCCAAACAAATGTTATTCACAGGAACTGCGACCCTATTGAAACTGCGGCCCTGTGAGGTCTCCATTGTCCTGTCCTCATGAACACAGAAGTCTTGAACGATTGCTTGCTTCCGTAGTAGCAAATCCCAAATCATGAACAGCATCTGCTGTAGTCTGCATTGAATTTGAACTTTCCTTCGTTTACCTCTAGCACGCGCTTCATTTTAACAGTATCAGTCACGCTATTTGGTACTCCAGAACGGTCAAGTCCTCAAAGGACGTTCTGCCTGAATAAAATCGATATAGCCACAATTGCTTATAGAATGTAAAGACTTTACTGCTTCGTCGTAAATGGACGACATTCTCCTTTGAATATCCGTTGGGATAACTTTCTACTTCTAAAAACCGTATCACAGCTCTTTGTGCTTTGGATGCATTAATAATATGGTGCATCATTTTGAATGAAGGCATTAGACAACTGTTATTAATTTATAAAGTTCCGTCTAAAATCATTATTACTCTGATTCCGTTCTGTGCGTATTGGTGTAGGGCCTGTAGAATTGTAACTTCTTGACGGCATCAAATATTTTAGAAGTCGCTTTGACAAACGGCCTAAAACATTGTTCTCAAACGACACGTTGTGGGCTAACTAACAATAGTTTTAAGAATAAAGGCAAATAACACTTGTTTTGGTTACAAAACCAAAGCAAAGATCACTTGTGGGTTACAAGCCCGAAGCTTGAACAGATATACTATATGTTAATTAGACACGTAGACAAGATTTGATAGATAATAGAGCAGCCATAATAAGGTTAAAAGACACACTCTAAAAAATAGCAAGCTTATTATCTTGGATAAAATTATCTACACTTCGAGATCATCTTCAGTCTCAACGGAGGAAAACGTATCAAACTTTGAAGGTTAGAATTCTTAAATCATAGAAACCTACCCCATAGGCTATCTTTAAACATATGTTTTTTACAGTCACAGTTTTATTTCTTTAAAAATGTACTCTTATAAGCATTTCATCTCTATTTTTCAAAGTTAATTAGCAAATCGAAAAAAAATCGAAGGATTTATTTAATATACTTTCTAATAAACTATTTAAAATTGCACTATTGATTTAAAATTTTTTTATAGGCCATTTCTTGACACGATCTAAGAGTGGTGACTTATTTGAGGCCTTCCTTTTATCGAATCGACTGTCGAGCGGCAACAGCGTCTTTACCCCGACTGGCCGCTCCCACACTGCCGAGGTTAGCCTTGAGTTGAAGACTGAGCCTACGCTAGATTGCATAGAAAGGAATACGACCTTCAGCAACTTTCGACTAATTGAATTCTCTGACATCATCTAGCAATTGACATAGGACATTAGAAAAAAAGTTGACTGAGGAAACTGCTAGGTAGCTGTAACGCCCTGGTAAATAAACCAGGCCATTAGATCGGAGCAGCAGGACGACAATGGCTCCCAAGGATTAAAGTATTTCAGCTATATCGTCGAACTATCAGGGGTTTCAACAATTTAAATCAATAATGTATGCAGTAATTATTATATTAGCCTATCTTAGATCAAAAATAAGAATACTGAAATCCTTCGATATTTCGGCAAGATTGGCCACACTCTTTTGGAGAATACTCTTTTGGAAACCTTCTATTTACTATGTCTTTTTAAATAAGTGGCTTGATTTTGAATAAACTAGCTTCTATAGATTTTGTATTTTATTCATTTCTATTGTATAAAAATTATAATCTGTTTTTCTTAATCAATGTATGAGTTTTAACCGTATGTATAATTGAAATTTATATTAATTTTCTATTAATGCTGATTTTAACTTTAGCGAACTATCTGACAACAGCTTTGCCTATTTGTCTTAAACGCTGTTGTATATGATTTTTGCATTTCCAAAACCCGGTATGTGTTTGATAGCATTGTCTCTAGAAGTGATAAGGATATGTGATATTTGAGAGCTACATTGTATTGTTTATAACACAATATAATATAATGCGACTTGTGATTGTAAAACGACATTTGAAAATTATTACGCAAGTGTTTCTTTTCAACGAAAAATCAAAATTTATTTTTATTTTTTTAAGGAGAAATAACGATTATTTCTAACCTTATGAATGAGGTATGAAAGGATGAATTGTGAAGAGTAATGATAAACGGAAAAATAAAAGTGTCCAGGGATGGGACTGTGAGTTCTATTCCCATCCCTGGACACTTTTATTTTTCCGTTCATCATTTCTCTTCACAATTCATCCTTTCATACCTCATTCCTAAGGTTAGAAATAATCGTTATTTCTCCTTAAAAAATAAAAATAAATTTTATTTTTCGTTGAAAAGAAACACTTGCGATATAATTTTCAAATATCGTATTGTTTAGTTACTTCTTCTAGGTTTTTTCGATTTCGCCAATGTAAAAGGCTGTGTAAGATTTGCATGGGATTCGGTTAACGAAGTTTGATTTAGTGTATTGTTTGGAATTAATAATAAAAAAAAACGGCCTCCGAGGATAGGTTTCTTACTTTATTTATACATTCTATCTTTTATCCTCGGAGTCCGTTTTTTATTATTGCTTGCATTTCAGAGTATTCTATCTTTCGAATTTTTGGAATTGCATTTTTTTTTTCAGGGTATCGAATAATATTACAGTGGTCAAATAGGCCTTGAGGGAATCTCTTTGGAGCTCCTGTTGATTGAGGTGGTGAGAAACAGAGCTGGAGCGTTTGCGTTGTTCAAATTTTGGAAGACGGCTGAAGAGAAGGGGAGGCTATATACATAATCTAATTGATGTAAATAATTATATGCAAATAATCTATGTCAGGATTAGAATGACGCATCATGTATGGGACTTTGATTCCAGTAAAAGGCTTGTTGCTGCTGTTGTATATAGTCACAGTGTAGAAAATACTACACTATACCTACTACATATAGGTTTCACTCTGTATTCTTAGTTCTCTTTACTTACTCTGTAAACTGGCGAATCCTATATAGGACGAGAGCTCCTCAATAAAGGGTTTTTGATTGTTGTTTTGTAATATTACAGTGGTCTCAACAGGTACCTTGTTTGAAGATTTCTGCTTAGTTTTTCGATGCCATATCTGTAAGGAAGTATAGAGTGCAGGTTCCTGTTTGGACACCTGTTAGATGCTAAAATTGTATTTTTCTATTTAGGATTTAATTTAGAAAGATATTCATTATATAACACAGAATAGGTCGTTCAGTTCAAGTTGTTTATTTCAAAGGAATACATATTCTCCACCCCAGTGGATTGAAGGTGACTAGCTGAGTGCTTCTCGAAGAACATGGCTAACCAATCTCGTTGAAATATCGGAGGATTTTAATATATTATATCACATTGATCCAAGATAAGTTTGCCATTATTAATGTATCAAAATAGATTTCTTTTGAGAGAGAGAGAGAGATTGAGATTAAAACTTCTTTATTTCATCGTTCATATTAACCATATATAAGGTTAAATATATAATAAATAAATCTCTATATATAAAAATCAATGTTTGTATGTATGTCCGGTATACAAATTCGCAGTAGTTCACTAATTCAAACCAAAATTTCCATACATAGATTTAAAATAATACGGGGAAGACGATAGGCTATTTTAAAAAATATATAAATCAATTATTAAAACTATATATTCAAATTATTCTACTTAGCTCACGAACAGCGCCCTCTATCAAAGATTAGATTAAATTTTGCTGATGCAAACAAATAGATAATGCTAATAACAAACAATTATAGAAAAAATCTTATCTAAATATATATCACTCGGGTAAATATGCACACGGGTCATCCCGGGGCGAAGCCCGGGTCACCCGTCTAGTATTAATCTATATATACAGGGTGATCCAAAAGTCCCGCACAACTTTAAAAATTAATAACTCCGCGAATATTTGCGCTAGAGCAATGCGGTAAACACCAATGTGTTCAGGATGCAATGGGATTTTTTATGGCAAATAATGAAAAATTCGAAATTGATTTTAGTTACAATTTTATTCGCTAGATGGCGCCATACCAGAATCAGCGATTCAGCGGCCAAATTGTTTGATAAATTGAAAAATATAACTGAACGATACGTATTTTTACTTTTTGAATACCAGGAAAGAACCCTAATAATATCAAATGATAAATTAATAAAACACCATTTCGCCAAAAGTTAGAAGAAATGGTTAACGATTTTTAAATACAATCTGAGATATGTAAAATAGGTATATGCAAATTAAAACATGTAGCAAAAAAAAAAACTGATATTTTAGATGCGGTTTGCTGGAATCCTCTCAGCTATTTATATTTCGAAAATAATAATTTCTATTTTTTTAAATTCAACTCTCTCTCAGTATCGATTATATTTATTTTAATTCATTTGAAAAATATTTATCTATCTCTGATGATTTATTTTACTCTGGGATGCCGTTGTTGTTTTTGTCGTGTCCAATAAAGAGCCTCAGATTATTTTCGTTTGGCCAATAAATAATGTCCAATTTATATACACATATATTTTTACATAATGAGACTTTAAAGAATGCAAATAATCTTCATCTATTTACATACACAACACATCTCCCCCCTTAATAATACTCCAGTCGGTCTAGGGGTTTCCTTGCTCTCTGAGGTCTAGGACTGCGGACGGGCACTTGCACAGCGGCAGCCTCCGGTTTAGGAGTGCAAGAGGGCACGTGCACAGCAACAGGCCCTGGTATAGGAGTGCAAGAGGGTACGTGCACAGAAGCAGTCTCCTCCTTGTTTCCTGATGTAACCTCTGGAACCTCCTATTCACTTTATTTCTGACTTCCACCTACAGGCTTCTCTCCTGATGTTCGAGGAAGTATCAAATTTCTTGTCTCCACTTGTTTCTTTCTCACAGGTCGCAATTGATTGATATGCCCCTTATACACGACGCCCTCGCAACTTAAAAGGTAGTGACGGTAGCTCAATAATTTCAAAATGGTACCTTTTTACCGTTTAGGTCCAGTTGCATAGTTGCGGAAATAAACCTCGCAACCTGTAGTAAACTGCTCCTGCCTTCTTACGGCCTCATGAAATACCTCTCGCGGATTTCCCATCTTGGAATTAAATTCGAGAATCTTGATCTTAAACTTCTCTTCATTAGCAGTTCCGCCGGGGAATTCCTTTATTACAGTTTGGGGGAATGCTCTATGAGCAAATAGGAATCATTGTAGATTCGTCTCTAAATCATCCTTCCCATATTATTTCTCAAAAGGTTTTTAAACCCTCTTACATATCTCTCAGCTAAACCATTTGTACTAGGATTATACGGACTGGTCTTAGTGTGCCGTATACCATTCATTTTGGTAAATTGCTCGAATTCACCGGAGACAAACTGTCTTCCGTTATCTGTAACAAAAAATTAGGGCAATCCAATTCTGGCGAGAATTTCTCTAAGATGACTTATAATCGTTTTTCTGGTAATATCTTTGATGATAAAAATTTCTATCCACTTTGAGTATGCGTCCACGAGAACCAAAAACATTCTTCCCATGAACGGACCCGCTAGATCAAGATGAAGTCGATGCCACGGTTTTTCGGGCCAAGTCCATTCCGAGATGGTAGCCGGGGGCATGCTTGCCGATTCTTGGCATACTCTACATTCTCTAGTTAACTCCTCGATGTTACTGTCTATGCCTGGCCACCAGAAAATACCGTCTGGCAATCATCTTCATTTTAACAATCCCCATGTGTATTTCATGCAAGTCATTTAAAATTAAAGATATTAATTTTTGGGGAATTACCACTCTTTCACGCCAATGAAGACAACCAAACTCCAAACTTAATTCCTCATTGATCTTATAATGAGGAGCTAGTGGGTTTTCTCTCGGTACCCTTGTGAATTTCCACACACACAGTTGCCTTCTCTAACATTCCTTAATACTATAGACAGTATTTTATCTTGGGGCGTCTCATTAGCCACCTCCATAAAAGAGAACGGTACCTCATTCGACTTCCTAAGAAGAAGTACCTGGTCTTCATTAAGAGACTCCCTGACACTCGATTCTAGACGTGACAATGCGTCAACATTGGAATTATCACTAGTTTTTCGAAATTCCACAGTATAATTAAATGCAGCTAATTTTAAGGACCATATTTTAATTCTAGATGATGCACATATGGGAATTGGTTTATGAGGTGAAAATATATGAATTAAGGGTCGGTTGTCTGTGACCAATACAAATTTTCGTCCCAGTAAGTATTGTCTGAATTTCTCAACGCCAAAAGTTATGCTCAACGCTTTCTTTTCTAGTTGAGAGAAACGTTTTTCCGCTTCAGTTAATGTTCTAGAAACAAAAGCTATAGGGAATTCTTCCTTTCTATCATTTCTATGACTCAGAATTACGCCTAGTCCATATTCCATTAATAATGATTTACATTTTTTAAATAACATTCGATATTTTTTCGTCCAATTCCATCTACAATTTTTATTCAAAAGTTGATAGAATAGCGCTAAAATGTTTGCCATATTCTTTATGAATCTATAATAATAAATTAAGAGTCCTATGAAAGATCTCAATTGCGAAACATTCTTTAGGTTCAAGCGCCTCTCTATCACTGCTTTAATTTTATTTTATAAGGGATGCAGTCCATATTTATCCATTTTAAACCCTAAATATTCCACCGATTTCTTTTTAAATTTACATTCATATCTGTTTAACTTTAAACCTTTTTCTAGCAATCATTTAAACACTAGATCCAACTTTTGTTCATGATCTTCAAAGTCTTTTTCTGCAACCAAAATATCATCTATGTAGCAGGCCACACCTGGCAAATCAGAAAATAGGCCTTCCATAATCCTCTGAAATCTATTTGGTGCTACCGCTACGTCATATGGTAGTCTTTTATAAGAAAACAACTCTTTGTTGTGTTTATATCAACAACAGCTTTGGCTTCTTCCGCTAACATTACTTGTAAGTAAGCCTGTGATAGGTCTAGAGTCGAAAGTACGGTGCTTGTAGATAATTTTGAAAAGATCTCATCGATCGATGGAATGGAATACCTATCTAATTATATTGCTTTATTAGCTGTACATCTAAAATCACCACATATCCTTACACTACCATCCTTTTTTGATGCCGGTAATATTGGAGCGGTCCAATATGAATGAACTATAGGTTATAAAATGCAAGAATTCACTAAACGATCAATTTCATTCTCTACTTTGTTTTTTAGAGAGAAAGGTAAACTTCTGGCCTTACAAAACACAGGAGTCACATCCTTTTTTAAATTAAAATTTATTCTAACGTCCTTTAGACAGCCCAAATCTTTGTTAAACAAATCTGCATACCTATCCATCAAATTTTTATATATTTAAATATATTTCTATTATATTCATTATTTAAAATTTTAATGCTAAACAATATAGAATAATCAAGTTTCAACTGTTTTAAGCCATTCTCTTCCTAATAAAATTACCTGGATTTTTTCATTTACAACTATTAATCGTAAATATTGGTTGGCTTCTTTTACAAAAACATTTCTTTGATCTATAATCTCTATTGATTTACCACAAAAGGATTTTAATCTTAAATTTGTTGGAAATAATCTTTTACCTTGCCAATAATTCTTATAAATATCTTTAGGTATTAACGTAACTGGAGTTCCTGTATCTATTGTAAAACACAAAGAATATTCATCTACTGTTAAATTTATTGTGGCATCAGTTTCGCCCTGTACAGAATATATAGAGTCCTCTTGTACAAATTTACATCCCCACATTCTTTTACTAGCTTTGCAGACCCTACTTAAATGACCCAGTTTATTACATTTTAAAACAAGTCTTTGTTCTATGAGGCAAAAGAGATGCCACGTGTGAATGTCTTTCACCACATCTATAACACACTATTTTGCCTTTGCCACTTTGCCTGAAAGGTCTATACTGCGCCGTACTATTATTGTACTCGCCCTTTTTATCCTTTCAATTCACAGGGGATATCTTGGCCACTAATTTATCTTGTAATTCTCTTGTATTTATCTCCGCCAATTCGAACGCGATCGCCACTGCAAAAACTTTATCCAGGGTGACATCGTTGTCCTCTTGTAGTAGCTTCTTTTGCAGGATTTCCGACTTGATTCCAGCCACAAAACGGTCTCGCATCATGGTTCCCAACATATCGACGAAATTACAATTTATTGCCAAATGTTTCAATTCTCTAAGATATTCCGAAATTGATTCTCCTTCCCGTTGAATTCTCTTTAAAAATCTGCACCGCTGTGGTATCACTTTCTTCTTTGGATCCAAATGCAGCTTAATTCTTTGAATGATAGTATCATAGGGTTGATCTTTCATTAGACCAGGAAGAAAATGTCGTTTCCCTGCTTCAAAGTTTCAGAATCTGGTAGCGAGGTAAAAATCAGCACTTTAATCTCCTCCTTCAGATGCCAAAAAGTAAGCCTCAAATTTTTGTACAAAAAGATCGAAGTGTCCTCCACTGGGCTATAGCATCTAAAAGGTACTATTAACTTTGAACTTGTCATGCTGATCTTTTCTACTCCTTTGTTTTCTTGATCCAGATAGTTTAAAAGATGTAATCTTAACCCATTTTCCTATTTTTCCTCTCCATAATCCGAGAGTCAGATTTGTTTAAAAGATGTAGTTGTTATGTTAAAAAATCAATAAGCTTGAGGGATGAGTATCTTTAGTAAATAAATTTATTTACTAAAGATACTCATCCCTCAAGCTTATTGATTTTTTAACATAACAACTACAACTACAAAAGATAAATAAATAAATTTATTTACTAAAGATACTCATCCCTCAAGCTTATTGATTTTTTAACATTCTATTAAGGGATTAGCCTATTAATAATGTAGTTGTTATACTTGCATAGACACCGTTTTCCTCAGCCTTTTACTGGCTCTGTAGATCGCGCATCCTCGTCGCCACTTTTGTTGTGTCGTAATTAGACGTACAAGAGCTCAAACTTGACCATGGCCAACAACAAATGTCCAATTTATATATACATATATTTTTACATAATGAGGCTTTAAATAATACAAATAATATTCATCTATTTACATAAACAACGGTTAATACGAGGGCCATCCAATAAATAAGTTTCCCTATTTTTTAACAAATAAACCACATTATTTACAATTATGCAAAATATGGAAACTGAACTATCTCATTATATCTATGAATGCCAAGATATTAGCGAGGAGAGAAGGGACATTCTTTTCAACGGTAGACACCAGCCAACTTAGGTCAATCCAAACGATGTTAACCAGTGCCCAAACAAGTTGACTAGTTGCTCAGGCCCTATATAATTTTTACAAGGCAGTAGGTGTAAAGAGGGAGAAAAGAGAACTTGGAAGCTATTGTTCTTACACCTCAGAATGATGACGAAACATCGAGGGGCCATCGTGTTGGTCGACGATGAGATTGCGGAGCAGGTGATATGGATGGCTGTGCTGGAGTAGACCTTCTTTTTGTGTCTGGATGCTATATTTATGGCGAAATAAATAACTTAGTCCCTATTTCTGCTTCGCGCTTATGAAATTGAAGACTTGGGGCGATGGCTTCGACCTTTCATATTAAATCTTACTTTTCCTAATTACTAATAATTGTATATAGTTGCGGAACTAATGGTTTCCTGTGCTGCTCTTTTCCTGTTATTGCACCTTGTACGGAGAATCTGTATAAGACTAACGTCTTAATAAAGGCTTTGTGTGTGTGTGTGTATTTACAATTATGCAGTTATTTTATTTTCATTATACAACTCATAGACTACCTCTCTAAATAATCACCATTTCTGTCTAAACATTTTTGGTACCGTTGTAGCGATTTTTAGATACCACTGTTGTACCAAGCCGTGTCCTGTCTTCGTAGCCAGTGGTTCGCCTCCGCCTGCACTTCATCATTGGCAAAGTGCTTGCCTCTAAGGTGCCACTTGAGTGCTGGATAAAGATGGAAGTCGCTTGGGGCAAGTTCCGGAGAATAAGGTGGATGTGTGAAAATTTCCCATTTGAAGTTTTACATAGCCATAACTTTTCCTGCAGAGATTGTGACCTTCGCCTTTTTTGGTGCACTTTCCTCAGGCTTCTTCCACACCATGATTTGTCGTTTTGTTTCTGGAGTTGAAAGATGCACCCAGCTTTCATCTCCAGTGACAATACGGGAAAAAAGTTGATCTCCATCTCTTTGATGCATTTCCAGGAAAGCTCGGGCTGCCTCCATCCGTTGTTGCTTGTGTTTTCCAAGAGCAAACGCGGGACCCATCTTGCGAAGACTTTGCGAAAATTCAAAACATCTGACATGATTGTTCCAATCGAAGAGCGTCTAATTTCGATTCCAGGAGGCATTCGAATCATTATTTCGTCAATGGTGACGCGACGATCTGCTTCCACCACATTCCGAACAGCAGCAACGGCTGCATTGTCCGTGGCAGTAACGGGGCTGCTACTTCGCTCGTCATCATGCACGTTTTGCCGTCCTTCTAAGAACCATGAACGCCATCGGCGAACCATTTGGATGTTCATACATTCTTCACCATACACTGACACTGATTTGCAATGAATATTGACCGCAGTTTAATTTTTCGCCGTGAAAAAAACGAATTACAGAACGGAGTTCGCAAGTGGACACGTTCACCAGTGGTAGCTCCATGGAAACTGAAGCGCTACGGACTTGCGCGTACGAGTAGCGTGATTTTGAAGGTCACCAGCTTCCAACGCATCCTAGTGACCATTTCTTCTATGCTAACTAATTTTTACAACGTTTCGTTCGCAGAAAAAAAAATAGGGAAACTTATTTATTGGATGGCCCTCGTATATAGCGAGAAGAGTAGAGGACTGAGCACAGATCCCTGAAGTACACCAGCCCATGATCTTCGGTCCTTGGAAAATGTTCCATTGACCCGAACCGTTATCCTTCTTCCCCTTAAGAAGTCTGCAATCCAGATTAAGGTTTTTTCCCCTTACTCCGATGTTGTGCAGCCTTTCAAATAATTTCTACACTCGATCAAAAGCTGAGGTCATATCCAGGAATACGGCCGTTGTCTTCTTTATGCGGTTTTTCCTAGAAATCGATTATTGATTGACAGGAGTAGAAAAGTTTATCAGTTGTGTACAGTGTCTGGATCTTTAGGCAGTTTGGTAGAAGTTTATTTTATTATTGTTAGTGAGCCAGACTATGAGCCTAGAGTGGATTATTCATTCTGTTATTTTACAAAGTATGCTGGTAAGAGCAATTGGCCGATAGTTCTTGCATTCCTTAGCATCTTTGTTTGGTTTCAGTATTGGCACTATAATTGATATCTTCCAATTCTTTGGTAGTTTACCAGTTTTCCATGAAATGTTCAGTATTCGTAGGAGTTGATTTTTAGCTTCGTCTCCAAAGTGTTTAATCATTTGACCAAAGATTAGAGCATCTCCAGGTGACATCTTGGATTTAACTTTCTTATTGATGAATTTAGCTCATTCAGTGTGAAGTCTCTCGAGTAAATATCTTGTTGATGGTAATTTCTTGCTTGTTTAACTAACTTGTTCATATTATTTTTAGAGTCCTGCCTTCATTCGTATAGCTGAGTCTGGAAGTGCTTGAAAGATATTCAGCAATTATGTCAGCCATCTGTTTGTTCGTTCTCACTGTTCATATCGGTTTGAGTATTGGAGGATTAGTGTTGGTTTTGATTGTTTTATAACACTAATTATATTCCAGTGATGGCTTTCCTTTTTTAGATCCATTTTTTCGCAGAATTCTGCCCATTTTTCTTGTTTGAATACCCAAATTTCTTGTTCTATTTTGTGACTAATTTCAATGAGTTCCTTTATGATTTCTTCTGTTTTATTTGTTTTAAGAAGTTCATTTTTATTGTCTCTCTCTGCAATCATTGCCTCGATATTGTGGTCCTTCCAGTAAAGTATTCACAGGTCTTTACGTCTACCTCTAGGTATCGATACTTTTGCAGCTTTGGATATGTTCAAAGAGAATTTTTCCAATTTTTTGTCAATCGTTCTGTGATTTAATTCTTCGTTGCACAGTTCTCCAAGCTTTTCTCTAAATTTTTTTCCAGTGTTCTTTTATTCTGTTGAAAATTCTCAATTTTGAATTTTAGGGTTGTTAAAATTGGTCTGTGGTCACTGATTGCACTTTTCAGAATTTTCCATTGTGTTGTGGGTGCGATGTTCTAATTTATCGCTGTGATGTCTATTGCGGATTCTGTGCCTGTGGACTTGGATAGATAGGTGTTCTTTTCGTTATTTAATCGGCGTAAGGTCGAGGTCGGTTAGCATGTCCTCAACCTGCTGACCTTTGTTATCCTGGACAGGTGATCCCCAAGTTGGTCTTTCGGCGTTAAAATCACCAAGTATGATTGCGATATCCGAAGACGCTTCATTTAATGTCTCTATCAGGCCTGTATTGATGCTAGTATTATCGTGGTGATAAACATTTATGATTGGATTGTTTTATCTGTAAGATAGATTTCTATTGCCTGAGCTTCTGTCGTGCTTTCTCTAGGCTTACTCTGATTATAGGCGATTTCCTTAAATTTGATTTCTAGAGTTTTAATCAAAACGGCAAGTCCTCCTCCGAATTTTCCCAGTCTGTCCATTCGTAGTGTTGTATAATCTTTGATATTGAATCTCAGATTCTGATTCAATTTTGTCTCCTGAGGACAATTAATATGTAGATTGTTGTCACAGAGAAGACAAGTCAGCTCTTTATTTTCCTCTGGGTACCATTTATATTGAGTTGTAGTAGATTGAATTGTGTCCTCGTAGTAGATTTCTTATTATGAGCTCGAGCTGCAGCTCCTGACGCGGCGGTTACACCGGACGCGGTAGCATTACTGGAGATATCAGTTTTGCTATTCATTTGAAAATGGGTTGCCGTTGCAACGTTAGTCATCTTGGAAACGAGCCAGAATTTGGTCAAATAATCCAAGGGTCCAGGGGGGACCGCAAGGAGGTGTGGTCGAACTTCTCCCCTTCCCCCTGGAATGCCGTCACTACAGGATAAAGCACTCTTGGTGAATTTTTTCAATTGTGATTCAGAATCTGCCACTGAAGCTTTACGAGCGTTTCGTTCCTTTAAAGATATTCGAAGCGGTAAAGGACCAATGAGTTGCTACTCTCTAAAGCGATTGATTAAAGGTTTTGAGGAAACTGGATCTCTGGAAGCAAAACCTCGGAGTGGAAGACTATCGACATGCAAGTCAGTGGCTGTTACGGTTTTGAAGAATGCTGAAGCTATTGAAACGTTATCCACGTATGGAGAAGTTTCTCGACAAACGGGGATTTCGTATGGAACAGTTTGGAGAGAACACACATTTAGAATTTTTCTATAAAAATATCCTAACAAAATTCAAAGTTTTCACGAGTTGAAAGTCAGCGATTTTGAGAAGCGTCAAGAATTCGCTGCATGGGTTTTCCGGCAAATTGATATTGATGAAAACTGGCTGTCAAATGTTCTAAGAATAGATGATGCTCACTTTTATCTAAAGGGAGAATTTAACATTCAAAACTGCCTCATTTTGGCAACAGAAAACCCTAGGATTTTTACAGAAATACCACTTCATCAGCACAGAGTTAGTTTTGTGTGGGTTCACTTCTTCTTTTATTATTGGGCCATTTTTCTTTGAAAAAATCAATGGAAGAACTTTTAAAACCGTTTTTGTAACTGGTGAACGTTATGTTCAACTTTTGAGAGAAAAGGTTATTCCCATATTGCAGGACAGACAAGCACTAAGCGAAATAACATTCATGCAAGATGGAGGACCTCCTCCTATCTCCCGCGGTGCCAAACAATTGCTGAAGGATACGTTCGGTGGAATTCGTTGATAGGTCGCCACTTTATATACCAGTGGCCTCCAATATCACCAGACTTGACGCCTTACAATTTCGGTTATGGGGGTACATTAAGTCGCGTTTTTATCGATGACGGCCTACCACATTGCCCATGTTGAAGGCTTCTATCAGATGACACGTTTTATAAATTTCAACTATTTAATTGTAACCATTCTGTCATCTATCGTCTGCAGGCGGTGTTTGAGAATGAAGGGCGCCACATTGAGCAAGGATTGTGACCTAATACAAGAGAGAAGGCAGTTACCTCATGTGTTATATTTTGCAGCTCTTTGTTTTGGGTTATGGGAATAATAAATGCTGTCCTCACATCTTGACTCTTTTTTCTTTTCTGTAAACAGTTTTTTTTTGTCATTTGCCCACATTTTATATTATGTCGTGCAGGCCAAAGTGTTATAACTTCTCGAATAACACTGGTATACACAATTTTACCCCTTATGTTTAGTTTATCGCTTTTCGCTCATTAGAAGAAATAGCATAAGGAATAATCTCTGTATCCCCCCCCAACTTTAGATATTTTGCGCAAAAAATAATACAAAATGATTTTACTACCACGTTTTTAAACGCAAAAGTCGATTTAAAAATGATTTTTTTTTTGAGGGGATACATTTTCAAAATTATGTACAGTATAATAAACAATGATAACATTCGACAAACCCATAGGATATTTGGAATAAAGTACGACAAATATATTTTGTCACTCCCCTCTATATTTCATTTTTGGATCATGACAAATATCCAGTTAAATAGTCAAGTGTCGACAATTAGTCAAGAAATTTTGGTACTATATTAACATTTCAAAAATCGTGTATTGATATCAGTAGTTATTTTCAAACATTCAATTTATTTCACAAAACTCCATCTAAAATATAAATATTTTTTGCTACATGTTTTAATTTGCATATACCTATTTTACATATCTCAGATCGTATTTAAAAATCGTCAACCATTTCTTCTAACTTTTGGCGAAATGGTGTTTTATTAATTTATCATTTGATATTGTTAGGGCTCTTTCCTGGTATTCAAAAAGAAAAAATACGTATCGTTCAGTTATATTTTTCAATTTTTTAAACAATTTGGCCGCTGAATCTCTGATTCTGGTAGAGCGCCATCTAGCGAATAAAGTTGTAACTAAAATCAATTTCGAATTTTTCATTATTTGCCATAAAAAATCCCATTGCATCCTGAACACAATGGTGTTTACCGCATTGCTCTAGCGCAAATATTCGCGGAGTTATTAATTTTTAAAGTTGTGCGGGACTTTTGGATCACCCTGTATATAAATGAATGTTTGTTGGTCCGTTCGTAAGTGATAATCTTCTACATCGCTCAACCGATCGTGATGAAACTTTGGGAAGTTGTTTAGTATACTACCGGGATGGTTTCTGGCTAATTACTCTTTAGAAATAACCTTTCGTTGCATTTTTATTTACAATAAAACGTAAATTCACTCGCAAGCAGCGCCCCCTCGCGGTAGGCGTATGGCCTGAAATAGCCTCGCATGAGCGTATTTGTAACGTCAAGCTTAGCCTATAGGTTAGGTACACAGCTTCGTACCCCCACAACCTAGGTTCGAGGCTCAGCGTGGGTGTTTCTTTTTTTTTTTCATTTCTTTTATATTATTGTAGCAAATTATTAAAAATATTATTTTATTTAAAATGTAGGCTTTTTAAAATAAAAATTAACATAAACAATTTTTAAATAATATTTATAACAAACCTAGGTTCGAGGCTCAGCGTGGGTGTCTTTTTTTATTTTCATTTCTTTTATATTATTGTAGCAAAGTCTTTTTTTACAGCATTATTATATTTTAATTGGTTTATTTTAAATATGTTTGTTATGAAGGCTCTATGTAATACTATTTAGAGCACATTTTACATTTTAAACACCTAAGCACCCCTCTTTTTAATATTGTAGCAAAGTATTAAAAGTATTATTTTATTTTAGATGTTTGCCATGAAACTTTGGGAAGTTGTTTAGTATACTACCGGGACGATTTCTGGCGAATTATTTTAAAATAATATTTATAACAATAATTATAGCAAATTTTAAGACATATTTTTAAATTCTGTGTTTGTGCATATATAAATATTTTACAAAAATTGTGAGAACGTTCTATTAGAATATCTCAAAAACAAAAAACAATACATATAAACAAGTTCACTGACATTTATTAATGCAGTGATTATAAAGGGCTATATTATCTATATATATATAAAAATCACTTTCAAATTTTAACGTAACGTTCCATTCTCAATCCCGTAGGGCTTTAGATCGGCTAAAACATTTTTATCTTTATAAGTGAATATTAACTTTACTGTACTGAATAGTTTAGTATAATATTAATTTAACATATTACAACTTAGCCACAGCAACGCGTGGCCGGGTTCGCTAGTATAAAATAAGATTAAATAAAGATAAATATAGATACTTAAATGTTTAATATAAAATTTATAAATATATATATTTAGAAATTATATACAGTTCATATTGGTAGCGCCCACCGCGGGAAAGACTTCGCAACCGATGGACTGCGAGAGGTCTTTCCCACAGAGTCAGAGAGAGAGAGATTGAGATTGAAACCACTTTATTGTATCGTTCATATAATATTATACAAGTTTAAATACAGATCTAAATAAATACGATTAAATAAGAATAAATATGGATAGAAAGAGAGCTTTCACAATCTCTGCAGTACGTATAATCTGGATTTGTACCTATATTCCGGTCTTCTCCTGATCCATTTCTGTGGTTCCTTGAAATTTGATGAGAAGGACTCAGTTTTATCTCATGTATAAATTTTAAATAATTATTCCATGTAGTTAATATATATATATATATATATATATATTAGTTTATACGTATTTCTGAATAATTAAATAGACATGTATATGGATCAAAATGTTTGTTTCTTTCTTTTTCTAATTCATATTTCAAAGGGTTACAATGCTTATTACTAGTATCATTACTGTTATTCCTGCATGATACCTACATCTCTGCTCGGAGAATCTGTATAAAACTAAAAGGTCTTAATAAAGCTTTTTGTTGTTGTATATTTCAAAGGTAGTTGAATTTTAAAAGACCAGTTATGGATAATTCGGTTTAATCTTCATTTAGAACGTTTTACTCTTCCCTTGAGAAACCGAATATTTACTCTATGTCAAACCAGGTGAGCGACAAACTTCTATTCCACTCATGAGTGTGGTTTAAATATATTGGGGGCCTGGAGTACACTAGACATGTTGAGATGATCTCTACTATATTTTTATATCTTGAGAGATTGAATCAGAATTGGGCATCTTTAACATTGTGTGGATGAGAACTCTCCAGTTATCTTTCCGACCCTAGTAGGAATTTGGATAATAAAAACACGGATTTTTCACATTGTATTTTTTTATGTTGTTAAATAGTAAGGGTAAAAAAGGCCTTTGTTATTTATACAAATACTAGCCGAGTGGCCCGGGCAACGCCCGGGTTTTAGCCGACTGGACCCGGCTTCGCCTGTGTAGTGTTCGAGCGAGGTTTACTCATGAATGAATAGAGGCCCCAACTGTTTGTAAACTCAATGTAATGAATTTTCTTTCAGCAAAATGGAGATAAATTGCAAACAGCAATATCGAAAATGCTTGTGAAAAAATCTGAAATATAGGATCCATTTCACAAACACATCTAATGAATAGAGTGCTGTTTGGAGGAGTGGTCTAAACTGTTAATTTTTAAAAACCATGACCCGGGATCATTGAATGCAGATTTAGACACTTTGTTCTGAAAAAAAAAAATTGCCCCAATGGCTCCTGATTCTTGAAAAAGTCCAACCCCTCCAGTGAGTGCAAGTAACCAAACTGGGCTTTTATTCTTAAAAATTTAAAAAAAAATCTAATGATTAGTTTGAATAAAGGAAAATGGTCGGCACAACCTGAAAATTTCACTTTGTCCACTTCACTCTCGGCTGTCCAAGAAGAAACAGCCAGAGCAAACATTTTAAAGGGCACCTAATCCGGCATTTACATATCTAAATAGTTAATTTGCATAATTCTCTAATAGTCAAGGGCAATTTTAAAAATACCAAAAAAGCAAGACCAAATAAAAAATATATATATATATGTGTGATGTTTCAGTAACAGCATTGTTGCCATATAAAGACAAAATTACTGAATGTATTCAGTACCTTTGTCTGAAGATAGCCAAAATGTAACTGAAACCACACATAATGTAATTATTTGTATTCGGTCTTGCTTCCTTTTTTTTTTTAATTATCCCTAGTACGCGTGGTACAGGCCATGATAACCATGGTGGGTAGGTAGCGACTGCTTTTACTGTAAGCGCACCACATGTCTACAAATGTGATACATTGCTACCAGCTAAATGCATTTTCACTATGGTGTGATTTCCACATGATGGATCTGTAGACACATTATAATCTCTCCAGAGCTTAAGGTAGCAAACAGTACTTTCACATTATATAAATATCAATGCCAAAAGCCAGAGTTATGATAGCTGTTGCAGTGTAATGTAGACCTGCAGGATGGGAAAAAGCAATATTATTTCCGGCTTTAATTTTAAAAGTATTATGAAACGTTAAAAATATAATCTTAACTTTTGAAGAATGAAAAAATGCTAACTTGATATGTATTAATTTAGTCTAAAAACAAACAGCATGTAAAAGTAAGCACCAATCGAAAGCATTTATTAGCTCTAACAGTGCTGCCCCCAGCGGTAAAAGACTGGAGCTGACGCTTCACGGGTTGGTAAAGTTTATGTTAATAATACATTAACTTAACAATATTCCATGTCTTGCTAACACAAATTTTAAAAATAATATGCATAAAAATAATGCAATTCTTAAAATCATAAATGAAGCATCATTAAATTAAATGGGAGAGAAATGGTGTTCCAAAATTTGTTTTTGTTGTAAAACTTTGACCTTTATATTTTTACAAATTCTTAATGTATATAACCCAAACCAAATTGTCTATAAAATTCTGCAAACAAATATAATATTATAGAGGCATGAAAATACCAATGGTGTAAAAATCAAAACAGCAAAGTTATCCTGATAAATGCAATGAGCTATGATAAGGTGTGTTGCAGGCTAACAAAAACCTTAATTGAACCAGAAATGTTGATACCATAAAAAAAAATAAAAAACAATTTTCAAGAATAGAGTTATGTAAATGAATTAAATGTGAAAAAATTAAAATAAAATAAAATAAAAAAAGCTTTATTGATGAAACTACAGTAGAGCAATAATTATAACAAATTATTCACAAATTATGTAGTTACAAAAATCAAGCTTCCCAAAATCATTATTCGAAGAAATCTCTTTCAAAATTGTCAAAATCTATATCAAAGCCCCCTGATAAACAATATTGCGTGTCTTGCTAAAAGTAGAACTAAAGACAAACAAATTTTTAGGGCTGGAAACACGGGAGCATGCTACATAGAGTTGCCCATGCGAGAAACAGGGAGACTCAATATGCACACCAACTACTTGCAATGTTTGACCCTGAAGCATGCTGAACCCTAGAGCTATTGGAACGCTGAGAAAGATTGCTTCTCCTATGGCTTGGCATACCTACAAACACAAAGCATTAGTAAAAATAAAAATAAGGATAACTGAAAAATGTAAAACATAAAGGACTGAGATTGAAGAAAAAAAATTCAAAAATAGTGTATTAAAATAAGCGCGACTCATGACTAAGGCCAAAATAAAAAAAAGCATAGAAATAATCTGAAAGGAGGGGAAAAAATGCATAAAACTCAGTGAAAACGTAAAACAACTGATTAAAAAAAATCAAATGGAAGAAGACGTAAAAAAAAAAGTATAATTAGCTGAAAAAATATGTACAATAAATATGAGTAGAACATACATAGATATATATGAGCAGCTACATATTATGAAGCAGATAAATCTAAATCAGTGATTCTCAACCAATGTGCCGCGGTAATTTTGTGTGCCGCGAAATTCTAAAAATGTGCCGCCGAATTTTAGTAATATGATTATGTTCACGTTTGTATTGGTTTTTCTTTTTTTCTTTTTCATTTTTTTACTTTTTAAAATAACGAAATTAGCAAATTGAATGTTAGAGATGTATATTACTTATATTTTGCATAGAAATATTGATACATAATTTGAATTTTCTTGCATTAAAGTTAGCAAAAGTGTGCCGCGAAATTCTAAAATTGTGCCGACAAATTTTCAAATCTTTAAAATAATGCCGCAACAAAAAAAAGGTTGAGAATCACTGATCTAAATACTACCTAAACAAATGACAGCAAAAAAAAAAAAAAGACAATGGAAGAAGGCCTAAAAAAAAGTCTAATTTGGTTGAAAAAACTGCCCAATAAATTGAGCCTATATAGATATATGGACCCGGCTTCGCCCGGGTATTGTTCGAGTGGAGTTTACTCTTGAATGAATAGAGCCCCCAACTGTTTTTAAAACTTAAAGTAAAGAATTTTCTTTCAGCACAATGGAGATAAACTGCAAATATCAAAATTAAAAATTCTGGTAAAAATAATCTGAAATATAAGATCAATTTCACAAACACATCTAATGAATAGAGTGCATTTTTGGAGGAGTGGTCTAAACTGTTGATTTTTAAAAACCACGACCCGGGATCATTGAATGCAGATTTAGACACTCTGTTCTGAAAAAAAAAAATTGCCCCAATGGCCCCTGAGTCTTGAAAAAGGCAAACCCCTCTAGTGAGTGCAAGTAACCAAACTGGGCTTTGGTATCTAAAAAATGAAAAAAAAAATCAAATGATTAGTGTGAATTAAGGGAAATGGGCCTCGCAAGCTGAAAATTTTACTTTCTCCACTTCACGCTCGGCAGTTCAAGAAGAAACAGCCAGATTAAACATTTTTAAGGGCACCTAATCCGGCATGTACATCTATAGTTAAACAACTTTTAAAAATGTAATATATCTGCAATACTGAAATACCCAGACTTGGATTATTTTTTGTATTAGGTCATTGTTGGCAGCTTTAGAAAAATGTGGGAAATTAGATATTATTACAAAAGAATGTACTTTTTAAAATGGCATAAAATAATTAGGAAATTTGCATCATTTTCTAATAGTCAAGGGCAATGTTAAAAATACCAAAAAAGCAAGACCAAATAAAAAATAAACGAATTATGTGTGATGTTTCAATAACAGCATTGATACCTTATAAAGACAAAATTACTGAATGTATTCAGTACTTTTGTCTGAAGATGGTAACAATGCTGTTTCTGAAACCACACATAATTTATTTATTTGGATCTGGTCTTGCTTCCTTGTGATTTTTATCTATATTTCAAAATATACCTCAATTCTTTTTTACCTAAAAAGCTTTACATATATATTGCCAAGACCATAAATAAAGGTAAAATGTCAAATGAGTTATTAATTAACCCTATATGGGTCAGGACAAGTGAAAATAAGGCCAACAATAGAAATATCTTTCAAAAAAATTAAATTTGAACGCTAGCTTCACACAGGGCACAAAATTTGCTACCAGCTACATGCTATATGGTTGTACCATATAAATATATATGGTATATAATATAACCAATGACAGAAAAAAAATGTTTATACTTTTTCAATAAATATGCTTTTTACAACTTTAATAAAATTTATACGCACTCTAAATATAAGAAAGAAAAAAATAGAATACTGTTCCAAAAATAATATACCTTATGAGATAAAATACTACACTTATCTTTAAAAATGTAGATCGTTATATTTACACTAATTAAAATTAAACGAAGCAAAATATATGAATAAGCTGCGAAATAAATAATAAATCCAATTAATTTAAATTGAAAAAATATTACTAAATGATTAAATAAAATCTACCTTCTAAAAAGGAAAAGAAAGTTTTTCGAAATGCAATTTTTGTGCTTTTAGCCTAAATGTTAAACCAAAACCTCAACTCCCTACGTGCGAAATTTCACAATACAGTTTTAATTAACCCAGGTTCCGGGGGCGTATTTATTTGATAATGATCGATTAAAATTATTTTCAAATATATATATATAAAAATAATAGATATATAAAAATAATCTTACCTTATAAAGACACATTAATCGGGTAAAATTACAAAACAACAACGTGTAAAAGTATTAACCAATCAAATTCATTTATCGTCGCGACCAGTGCGCCGCCAAGCGGTAAAAGGCTTGAACTAAGGAATTTTGGTTTAACATTTTTTAAAAATAGCACATTAAACCTTTTCGTTTTTTGAATAGCCTATATGTTAAACGAAATCTTCAGCTACCTACATGCGAAATTCCATAATGATTGAGTCAGTAGATTTTGCGTGATGCGATAACAAACATCGATTTCGCATTTCATTTTTATAGATATACTAGACGAATGACCCGGGCAACGCCCGGGTTTACCCGATTAAATGTTTTATTCAAACACTATCCGTTACAGTTATAAATTGGCGCCGTGGATGTCACTCTTGTGAAACGTCCCGCTCCAAACTTTACAGTCAGATTAGTTACGATATAAATCTTCAAATCGAGCGAGCGTCTATAAATATTTCGATTTAGATCAAGTATTCTAATTATTAAGCGAACTATTATTAATAAAATTTTGAGAAGATTTCGATTTTAAACGTATTTATAACCTTGATAGAGGGCGCTGTTCGTGAGCTAAGTAGAATAATTTGAATATATAGTTTTAATATTTAATTTATATATAATTTAAAATAGCCTATCGTTTTCCTCGTATTTTTTTACCAATGTATGGAAATTTTGGTTTGAATTAGTGAACTACTGCGAATTTGTATACCGGACATACAAACCAACAAACAAACAAACAAACATACAAACATTCATTTTTATATATATAGAAGATATAATATAAATGAGTTTTAAAAATTGTTTTAAAAAAATGCATCGGCCGGGAATCGAACCCGGGCCGCCCGCGTGGCAGGCGAGCATTCTACCACTGAGCCACCGATGCGTATACAAAATGGCCTTATTTGGGTATTCATTCCATTCCGGATTACTCCGCGTAAAAAAATAGTTCTTCAAATTAAAAACAGAAATAGCCAAAAATAATAAGCAAAATGTAGCCAAAAATTTTCCTCAGGTTTATAAAAAGCGACATGCAAAATTTGGAACCAATTGGTTCAGTAGTTTTTGAGTTTATCGCGAAACAGACAGACAGACAGGAATTGACTTTTATATATATATATATATATATATATAGATATAGATATAGAAAGGATATGCACAGTATATATGGTCTACCCATTAAATGAACACACAAATTACTAAATATATAAACTATGTTAAATAACATATATTATTTATTTACTCAAGTTAAACAGGACCTTTGGGAGAGGCCGCTGCTCATCATAAAACAACTCGAGGAGCATGAACTCATGGAATTTGTGTAATCTTTACACAAGGGTATAAGAAACAACAACAACATTTACTCAAGTAACACTAACCCAAAAACCAAAAGTAATATATTCCAAAAAAAAAAAAAATATTTTGCATCCCTCATCTTTAAAAAAAAGCCTTACTCATATATTTATATAACTCCAAATATTTGTTAGTTTGGATAATTGGAGTTGATTTTCTGGAAGTTTCAATCTATTTTAACTGGAAATGTAAAAATTTCATCAGGTCTATTTCGAGAAGGGGCAGTGAAACTTATTTGAGCAATGTATCAATCATGTTCATATGTGATTTACAAAGCAAGGAAATAGATATTGAGTTTTAATATAATCACTCACACACATCTCCTGTATGAAATATATTTGTTCTGTACTGATAGAGCAATGCCTCGAACCTCTGTGCTTTCCCCAGCTGGTTGTGAGTGACATGTTTTCAGGCTGTGAATATAGTTTCACGTTTAAAATGGAGAGGAATCAACTTTCAATATGACAAAGCAATTGTTGGTATAACAGGCTTCTACCTTATTTGAATATAAGAGCAGAGTAAAGGTGATGATATAAAAATATAATTCCGTAAATAAATTATTAATATCTGTTGAAACTGAAGGTACTTAAACATGTTTTACGCTTCAGAATTTTTATTTATAGCAGGATCCTAAATAAACTTATGATGGATTTTATTTGTTATAGATTCTCTAGAGAATCTCTATAAATACTGACATCATACAGCTAGGTCTGACATGAAGGGAATGCTTTCAACAAGTACTCTAGAGCCAAATATTAGTTTAATAAAACCGCCATTTTCCAACGGGAAGATATGTCGCCACTTCCTACTTGTAATTTGCAATTTAATCGGAGGAGCGATGTTACACGGGAAAGGGGAAATCGCCAAAAATGATCAAGATTACCTGCTCAAGACGAAATTTTCTTCTGATAGGTTCACATCCGGGTGATTTGACCGCTTTGGAAATATTTCACTTGGTCCAATTAAGATGTATGTCATACAGGACTTCTGCTGTCCAGAACCTGTGGCTGATCACTTTACTGAGTTCGAAATTATAAAAAAGGCGTGGCTTGAATCTATGCTAAACAATCGGTGTCTTAGTAAAGACGATCCTGTCGTAGAGCACCAAGAGAGGCCTCTTCAATGGAACGTCTACTCTTTACGGATTGCGATAATCTGGAATTTTGTTCGACTAAATATGTTTTCATTCAAAATACAAATATGATGGATTATATATATATATATATATATATATATATATATATATATATATATATATATATATTAGTAATTGTAAAATGATATTACAAATCAAACAGTTGGAAATAAAAATGAAGAAATAACACGCCATCTATATATTATGCACTAATTTTAAAATTTCAAATCAAACAAATTTTCAACTGTCTTCACTGCGAAAACCAATTCTTGAGAATGCCCGTCCTCAAAGCTTATGTCCATAGTTTGTTTTAATACCAAAACCAGGATTCCCCCTACAGTATCGGATATATATATAGCTATTTGAAAAAACAATACAAAAAAAAAGATCAGGAGTTGATATAAAAAACAAAGTAGGCATATCCTGACCAGGAGCACATGTGCTTATCAGAAGGCAGAGCGCCATCTGGTGGAACAGATATCAACTAAACATTGATTTAGCCTGTTCCCTGATATTTGGCCAACCCAATTTCTTGATAAATCAAGAAAAGCCATCCACGAACGCGTTTCGCGCTGTTGGCGCTCGTCAGCGTGGAGCAGGTTGTACGAGTACTACTGCAACCAAAAATATTTTTGGTCCCAGTGGCTTCTTAAAAACCAAGAAAAGGGTATTTAAGGCCAAACTTGCCTGAATACGCTTAACACATGAAAAATAAAACAATGGAAAAAATAAAAATAACTGCGACCAACAGCGCGAAACGCGTTCGTGAATGGATTTTCTTGATTTATCAAGAAATTGGGTTGGCCAAATATCAGGGAACAGGCTAAATCAATGTTTAGTTGATTTCTGTTCCACCAGATGGCGCTCTGCCTTCTGAAAAGCACATGTTCTCCTGGTCAGGATATGCCTACTTTGTTTTTAATATAGCTATATATCAGCCAATATATCCACCTTCCCTCTGTACATATTTGGTCCAGCGTTCTTTCCAACTCACAAAAGCACTTTGGCAAAATGCTACATCTTGCTTTCTGAACCACCCTCTAACCTCATGGAGTAACATTTGATCATTTTCAAATATTCTACCGCTTAGATTATTCTTTAATTTGCCTAAGTAGAATCGTTCAATACATTGAATAGAGCTCTACTACTCGCTATGGTTGATTGAACTGACAAAACCGCTGGGAAG
>CP092877.1:2895634-2975879 GCA_030710605.1 Cordylochernes scorpioides | reverse complement strand
TGTAAATTAGATAATGTATTATTTAATGTTGTGTTCTTAGGATAGTTTTGCGTATTAAAAACAATTGACACTAACATTCATTGTAAAGAATTGTACAAATGCTAGCCCACACTATAGAGAGAGAGAGAGAGAGAGAGAATTAACTATTATATATCTAACACCCAGCGAGAGCTAGATCATATATTGCCGAGTTCCAATCCAAGAGATCAATTATGGCCTAAAAATGATATGTCTTTCGATATATTAGAGGTATTTGAGCTCTCTAATCCTACATAATGATTATTTCAACGGCTTTTTGGAAGGTATATCCCTGGTAAATTCAAAACAAAGCAACATTGAATTTACTTTTAAAGCAATACGGAATACATACAACATGCAAGTATCAGAATCGATGTCTCCATAGGGCAGTTTGATGCTAGCAGCACTAGTGCTACCAGAATGTTGTATATGAAGCACCCTTCAGTGCGGCGTATATAAGCAGAATCGTCCAATACAATATTAGAGCTCTATGAAGCAGTCTAGTAGACTAAATTGGCAAAACCGCTGGGAGAGTTCACCACTGATGAGCCGGGCCCTCCCAATACATTTTTCATCGCAGTAAGGACAGTAGAAGTTTGATTTGTGTGAAAAAGAACCATTCGTGTTTTAAATAATTTCATTCCTTAAATATGAAGCAAAGCTTAATACATTGGCTGGAAGTCAACATTCTTTTACACGGAGTTGATTTCGGCTTGAATGATGACCTTATATATACAACCTTTTATATTAAATAATATTTATGATGGTCTTCACAAACAAAAGATTTGAGTTTCTTTCTTTCAATTTTGACATATTTTTAAAAAGGAAGTCTTCCCTTGACCCTAGGACGATCCATATTCAACGAGGGAAGATTTCTGATGTTTCCTCCATTTTAGGCTGAATCCGTTGGGACGTGTGAAGCTTACAAGGAGGGATGATGTGGGGAAATGGAAATGGTACTTCTAGATAAGTAGGTGCATCGTTTTGTGGCGATGTGGCGCCTCTATTTTGGGCGTCAACACGTGCGACCTAGCACTGCCTCGAACAAACTTAAAATGCAAGCATCAGCTTTCTGGAATTGACAAGCTGTCAACCCTGAATTCAAAGCATGTTAATTTAATTTTATATAATGAAATAGATTTAATAAATAAATAGTTAACATATGATTATCTAGAATTAAAGGAAATAGTTTTGATATAATGAAAAAATATATTTTCAAAATCCGCACACTGTCTCGAAGTCTACAGCTAATTATAATATCCCTTGCGTCCTTCATCACGCTTGTAAATATGTTAGTGTCAATAATATTTTTAATTAAACGCCGTCCGTAATGCGAGTTTTGTAAAATCTTAGGACAAGAGGACTTTAGTTTACTGACTTTGTACATAACGCGGTGTCTCCAATGAACGCGACAAAGTAGAGACACTTATTTGACAATAGAAATCTCCAAATACGCAGAAGCCACGAGGCGACAAACACAATCCACGTCAACAACAACATCGCTTCTAGGTACAAGGCGGCGTGCAGACGTCAATTCCCTCAATATATATACACTAGCCGAATGACCCAGGCAACGCCCGTGTTTTACCCGATTGAATGTTTTGATTCAAATACTATTTGTTACAATTATAAATTGGCGCCTTAAATAAATGCATATGTTAGTTAATAACTATAGCCTATGTGCTTTATCTGTCTATGTACTGTTGGCTTCCGTAGGCGTCTCTTACTGGGAAAAAGAAAGAGAGGATTCCATTTAGTTATTAACTAATATATGCATTTATTTAAGGAGCGACCCGCTCCAACACAATAGTTACAAAAACGAAAAGGCGAGTGGGGGGGGGGGGGGGGGCAAAGGTGGCGTGATCGTAGCCAACCAATAGGAGAGCGCCATTCCAAAAAAAAAAAAAGCAAACGGTGACAGAGTTGAAAACTGATTAAGAGATGAAGAACGCATGACGCTCGTAACTGTATATATACATATTTTTTGCTTATACCTAGTACACGTGGTACAAGCAATGGTGGGTAGAAGTTGGCGACTGCTTTTACTGTAAGTGTACCACATTTTTACACATGAAGAAAGCAGTTCGACTTTGCACTTACAAATGGAATCATAGACACATGTTGGGATTTCGAGTGTTTGAATATTCTCCAGGCTGGTGATAAATAAAAGGCTAAGAATTCATTGGAATATTTCAGCTGAATGTGATTTCTGAAAGTAACTCACGGCTGAACCTTAAAACATACCCAACTTCCTGATTAGTTATTTACATACATAACTAAATATCGATTGAACAGAGCATATTTACTAAACAAAACATATGCAAAAATAAAGATACTTCGGCCAGTAATTATTTTTATTACCTCAAATAAAAATATTTACTGACTATCTTTATTTTCAAGAAATATGAATGCCGGCCAGGCAGCCTCTAGCTTTACAATATGCAAACACATTTAAAGAATTTGGGATAGATTTTATGTCAAACTAGACGTATGACCCGGCTTCGCCCGAGAATTCCCCCGATTGCAATTTCCTTCATACTGAAAGTACATCAATAATAAATATTAGAAGTGCCATAGAATAGCAATACAGAAGTAACACATAAACTACAGGGAAAAAGTGTGTTTGATGGCAAAAATTGTATTATATTAGTGTTCAGGAATTTGATTTAATTAATATAGTTGATATAATAATATATATTTATATTAAAAAGTGTAAAAAAAAAATGCATCGGCCGGGAATCAAACCCGGGCTGCCCGCGTGGCAGGCGAGCATTCTACCACTGAACCACCGATGCTTATAAAAAATGGCCATATTTGGGTATTCATTCCATTCCGGATTACTCCGCGTAAAAAAAAGGTTCTTCAAATGAAAAAAAGAAATAGCCAAAAATACTAATCAAAATGTAGCCGAAAATTTTCTTCAGGTTTATAAAAAGCGACATGCAAAATTTGGTACCAATTGGTTCAGTAGTTTTTGAGTTTATCGCGAAACAGACAGACATTGACTTTTATATATATAGAGATATATGGTGATATTGATAAGATACTTTCAAATCAAATTTTCATTTATGCTTATAATTCGGAAGAAATTAAAGTTTCTCTTATATTTAATATTACAGTTTTTCTTTTCAATAAGTTGTTTTTCAAAGCCAGTGGCGTGTGGTTTATATCAATATTTAAGTTTAATTTATTAATTTTTTCCACAGACAGTGTATGTAAGATCACACTAAAATAGGCATTAACTGTAGGAAGAAAGGTTTTTCTTTGTTTACTATTGTTATAAGTTATTATTTTATATGTTATCACGCTTGTTAATAAATAAAATTAATGTTTGGTCAATCTTCTTGTAATCATTATCTTCAAAAAGGTCTAAGCAGAGTCAATAATAGGTAGCAGAGTTCCGTGGTTTGATATAAATCTAAAAAAGCGAAAAATACTTATTCAGACGATTAAGCAAGAAGTTTATTTTAATCGCAAAGAAGTCCCATTAGATTCTCTAGGCCAGGCAAGCCAGCCACATGCGTCTCTTTGGATGTGAAGCTGCGGCTCTTTATGTAGTTCCATACGCAAATATTATCTATGTGAGTACTATTTGTACCGCTGGGAGGGTTCACCACTGATGAGCCAAGCCCTCCCAATATATTTTATCATCGCAGTAAGGACAGTAGAAGTTCGTTTTATGTATAAAAGAAACATTCGCGCTTTTAAATCCTTTTATTTTATATGTATAGATGGCGCGTTATTGCTTTGTGTTAACTATTTGTTGTTGGCAAAAAAATACATGACTCTTTAAAAACTTTGAAATTTTGTAAATTGTAATTTTTAACTCTTTCGACACAAAAGTTTGCCGATCCCTGTTCTAGGCAAAATATATTGATTAAATGACACACTTCTTATAAATATGCATTACAAATATAAAAAAACGAAGAGATTTCCAATTCGAATGCTCTCGCACCGATCCATAGTATATGATATTACGATGTTTTGGGTTTGTTTGAGTTCCGCAATATTTGACGTATTCTCGGGAAACTTGTCGCGGTAGAAGTCTGAAGCTGCCTCGAGCCTGAATCAGTCCAATGACGCGTTTAAAAAAAATCTTGTTTTAACTTAGTCTCTGAAAGTTGCCTACCTGTGACTATGTTGATAGGGCTGATTTTTAATATACGCTTCCCCCATTATGACGTTAAAATTGACCATGTTACTTTTGTACTAGTCCAGGAATTGACAGAATTTTGTAATATGGGAGATAAATCTTAAATATTTAATTATTATTTAAGAGCGTAAGTTATTCTTTTATTTAGCATAGTTATTAGTTCGACAAAAAATAATTCCTTTTCAGGTAACATATTTGTTTTAGTAAGTCCAGAATATAAGTTGGTAAATGGATGCCAAATTCCATCAATTGGCTGGATTTTGAAGCTGTTGTAACGCCGGGCAGCTAAGTTGAAGGAAGAGCTAGTATATTAGGTCGTCCCAAAGGTTCGTAAACATATTGTAGCAAAGTATTTATTATTTTACACTAATATTAACAGAGTATCATTTTTTGTTTTTTACATTTTACACCTCTATAAACTTCCCTCATTCCTTATCTTTTATTTATCATTCATAGTTTTGTTTTTGCTTTAAATAAATTGCTGTGTCTCCCGAAGTTTTTCTTTCCTAATTTTTCACGTGGCAATATTATGATTTATATTTTGCAAGTTTTTGCGAATTTTTTAGGACAACCTTGGTAATATTGAAGAACAATATATTTGCTCGAAAGCTTGCAATTTCAAAATTAAAAGAAACTTTTTAGCTGATTTTTATTTTTAAATATATATGTACAATGAACATAGCGCCTTTGCCACCGCTGCAGAGTTTGGTAGAGAATCGCCAGCGGGTCTCCAGCGACAACGCGTATTTCGCGATCTACGAAGAAAACCTAGATCGCGTGCTTGGCCGTTGAGGTGATAGTGATGGCGTGGTCCTCGAGACCAACTGGAAAGATCCAGGACTGCAGGTCCGGCGGATTATATCGTAGATGCGGGGAAGTACAGGTTGTCTCCACCGCAGTCATCTATGAACGAGAGTGATTGACACAGGAACGCCAAGTAATATATTCTAAATTCAGGACAAGTACACATTGATAAATTGTAAATAAGCCATCCAGTGGTGATTTTTAAATATTTTATTTAGAATCTCACTAGTTTTCTCTCGGTCTTGAAGGCCCTTCTACAAGAGAACTTTTCAACTTGAGTTCATAATTCTAATTATTAATCTCTTGTGTTCCTAGATATAATAATTTGATATATTGAACTATGTAAATGTTTTCTCCAACACAGCCCTATATGAGCGAAAGTGAGGAACACCAAGTATGATACCTCGAGCTGGGGAAAGTCCAGCTCAAGTGCCCGCTAAAGATGGACGCAGCACTGGGTCAAGAATCGAGGATTCCTTGACCTCAATGAAGATGAAAGGATTGACTGTGATTACTTCCTCGTCTGGTAGGCGTCTGCCGTTAAATAACCCTCTGCGTAGGTTTTACTTGTGGGCCCCGGAACTGCCATTTTGTAGGTCATGGTAACTTTCTCTGCACAACCTTGGTTTTCCTTGGCCTTTGACCCTGCAGTTGCCACTGGAAGAATGAATCCCCAATTGGAGAACTAGCGCTGAGAGAAACTTATTCCAAAACTACGATATTAAAACAATAGATCATATATAGAGACATCCAAGATGTTAGCAAATTTTATCTGAAAACTTGATTGAATATATTGGAAGTGTTCTTTGCATTTTTTATATTGAAACAAAATACTCTTAGCCTTCTAACTCCCTAGGTTTTTCTCCTCAATCTTTCATAGGTTTTTATAGTGCACTGAATGGACGTATTGTACTAAACATCCGTTACGTTATTTCCTGGGGATACATTGAACTGGTCCCTATGTAGTAATGGATTTTCGTGTTATAAGTTAAATTTTAGTGTGCAATAATATAATATTATTTTCACAATACTTTTGTATAGATATTTAAATAAAATAGCCACTAAGCCCAAAAATATAAATGATTAATATTTTATATTAAAATATAAATTTAAATTTATATTTATGTGTAAAATGTATATAATATATATCCAAACACGATTAAATTATTTTAAAATAATAAAGAAAAAATATATATATTTAAAAAATTGAAGAAATAATATTGATGTTCTTATAGAATTTGATCAGTACCAATCGTGAGAGAAAGATTCATTGTGTGTTAAGCAATATAATAAAGAAATTGCTAAAGCCAAACGTATTATTGTAAATTTCACAATTACTTGGTGCGGTAAGTTTATTACCCTGCCCTTAAAATATCCACAAGCGCTGCGCGGAATAAGAATAATAAAGTTTCATCTCAATATTTAGAGAGACATAAAGTTTTATTCCGTCTCTCTAATATAAATTGTCTTATACCAAATGAGACTATGTTCTATGAGACTTTGTTCGAATTGACGCGCCGTATCATTCAGCCGTCCGCATCGAGAAATGCCTGGTGCAGTCAGAAACTGAAGTTCATCAACACCACGGGAGTGAATGGAAGAATATTTAGTAAACGTACTCGCCATTAGCAGTAGCACAGGTCTCCCAAAATCTAGCTAGAGCCTTAATTCTGGTATTCAACAAACTTTTAGCCATGAATTGTGATCAACCTCCATAAGCCTCTTCCATCCAATCGCTTCAGGTAAAAACCTTCATCGCATGCAGCATTAACCGTTCTTTAACTTCCCAAACAAATGTTAGTCACAGGAACTGCGACCCTATTGAAACTGCGGCCCTGTGAGGTCTCCATTGTCCTGTCCTCATGAAGACAGAAGTCTTGAACGATTGTTTGCTTCCGTAGTAGCAAATCCCAAATCATGAACAGCATATATGCTGTAGCCTGCATTGAATTTGAACTTTCCCTTGTTTACCTCTAGCACGCGCTTCATTTTAACAGTATCAGTCACGCTATTTGGTACTCCAGAACGGCCAAGTCATCAAAGGACGTTCTGCCTGAATAAAATCGATATAGCCACATTTGCTTATAGAATTTAAAGACTTTACTGCTTCGTCGTAAATGGACGACATTCTCCTTTGAATATCCGTTGGGACAACTTTCTACTTCTAAAAACCGTGTCACAGCTCTTTGTGCTTTGGATGCATTAATGATACGGTGCATTTTGAACGAAGGCATTAGACAACTGTTATTAACTTATAGAGTTCCGTCTAAAATCATTATTACCCTGATTCCGTTCTGTGCGCGTTGGTGTAGGGCCTGTAGAATTGTAACTTCTTGACGGCATCAAATATTTTAGAAGTCGCTTTGACAGCCGGTCTAAAAGATTGATATCAAACAAAACCTTGTGAGCTAACTAACAAGAATTTTAAGAATAATGGCAAACATCCCCTGGGGGGGGGGGGGGGGCCTCAACCACCGGGCGGTCCCCACAGCTCAGCTGCTGGACCTCCCCATCATCAGCGGCTGCCGGTTCCTCTGCCCTCCCGACCTCCTGGCCCCCGCCCGCTGGCTCGGAGCCCGAGTCCGGGACCTTCTAGTGGAGGATCACCTCATCGCCCGCCCTACGCGTACCGCCCTGGCTGACGCCGCGGCCCTGGGCACCTTCTGCCGGAGGCTACCCTCCGAGAACGCCGTGGGCTTCGGGGCGGAGTTACTTCCATCTTCATCATCATTAGCTGCGGCCGTGGTGCTGCGTGGAACGGCCACGCCGTTCCTCAACGGCCTCACGACCCGCTCTGCCCGACGGGCCCTGGATCGTCCGCGCCTCGCCGCCACGCCCATCTCCAGATTCCTGGCGAGATGGACGCCCACCATTAGTCCACCATCCAGGATCGACTGGGCCTCGCTGCGGCGCTGCGCCTTCTCGGGCCACGAAGCAGACGCGGCCCTCAAGTTGGCCCTCCACGCCCTGCTCCATCCGGCCCATCCTGCCTAACGGCCCCGCGTGTCCTGCCTGCGGGTCCATCGACCGCTCCCTCGGCCACCGATACTGGTGCTGCCAGTGAGGACGACGCCCTTTCCATCCTGGCGTCGGCAAAGTTGCGAATATATCGCCACTTTGTCCAGGTTGGGCTCGGAGAAGAAGTGGAGGACCCGCTCATCGCCTGGTCCAGGACCCTCCAGCGCCGAGGTTTCCTTCCTCATCTTCTTCATCACTTTGTAAAATTGTATCATATATATATGTCATAATATATGCTCTTCCAGGAATAATAAAGTAAATCTACAGTCGACCAGAGAGAGAGAGAACGCAGCTAAAGTACGGTCATTTTGGGACACCAACGACCACATTCCAGGGGGCGACCGCAGGGCTTTTCTTGGAACCCTCAGAACTATTTTTGGACAGTCGGGGGGTGGTGTGTGACAAACGGTCGTTCAGCGGTGGGCAGCCCTCACGCTTCCTCTCTCTCGCTGGTTACCTGGGTGATTCCTCTACCAACTCGTCGTGTGATTATTTCTCTTTCCCCACCACATTATTATCACTATATTGTCACATTGAAAGTCGACAGGATCATATCACATAAAGAGTCGACAGGATCATATCACATATATATATATATATTTCATTTTTCATTTTCATGTATATAACTCTCTCTTCTCTCTCTCTCTCTCTCTCTTTGAGATACAATATTGTCTAGAAGACAATAAATAATTTTTAATTGTCAATTGTCATTTGTTTTGGTTGAAAACTCAAAGTAAAAATCATTTGTGGGTTACAAACCCGAATACCTATATGTTCGTACCCATATGTTCAAACCCTATATTTTCATTAGAGACATAGACAAGATTTGATAGCTAACGGAGCGGTTTAAACAAGGGAAAATGACGCACTCTAAAAAATAGCAAGCTTGTTATCTTAGATAATATTATCTACACTTCGAGATCATTTTCAGTCTCAACGGAAGAAAGCGTAGCAAACTGAAATTTGGCCACAAAGGTCAGCATCTCAAATCATAGAAACCCACCCCATAAGCTATCTTTGAAAAAATGTTTTTTTCACAGTCACAATTTTATTTCTTTAAAAATTTTATTCTTCTGAGCATTTCATCTCTTTTTTCTTTTTTTTTTTTTAATAAATAGCAATTGGAAAATTCGAAGGATTTATTTAATATATTTTCTAATAAACTATTTAAAATTGCACTATTTTATTTAATATTTGTTATAGACCATTTCTTGACACGATCTAAGAATGGTGACTTATTTGAGGCCTTCCTTTTATCGAATCGACTGTCGAGCGGCAACAGCGTCTTTACCCCGACTGGCCGCTCCCACACTGACGAGGTTAGCCTTGAGTTGAAGACTGAGCCTACGCTAGATTGCAGAGAAAGGAATACGACCTTCAGCAACTCTCGACTAATTGAATTCTCTGACATCATCTAGCAATTGACATAGGACATTAGAAAAAAAGTTGACTGAGGAAACAGCTAGGTAGCTGTAACGCCCTGGTAAATAAACCAGGCCATTAGATCGGAGCAGCAGGACGACAATGGCTTCCAAGGATTAAAGTATTTCAGCTATATCGTCGAACTATACAATTTCAGGGGTTTCAACAATTACAAATCAATAACGTTTGCAGTAATTATTAGCTTATCTTAGATTAAAAATAAGAATACTGAAATCCTTCGATATTTCGTCAAGATTGGCCACAATTCTTCTATGCATACTCTTCTTGAAACCTTCTACTCACTATGTCTTTTTAAATAAGTGGCTTGATTTTGAATAAACTAGCTTCTATAGATTTTGTATTGTATTCATTTCTATTGTATAAAAATTATAATCTGTTTTTCTTAATCAATGTATGAGTTTTAACCGTATGTATAAAAAAAATGAAATTTATATTAATTTTCTGTTAATGCTGATTTTAACTTCAGCGAACTATCTGACAACAGCTTTGCCTATTTGTCTTAAACGCTGTTGTATATGATTTTTGCATTTCCAAAGCCCGGTATGTGTTTGACAGCATGGTCAGTAGAAGTAATAAGGATATGTGATATTTGAGAGCTACATTGTATTGTTTAGTTACTTCTTCTAGGTCTTTTTCGATTTCGCCAATGTAAAAGGCTGTGTAAGATTTGCATGGGATTCGGTTAACGAAGTTTGATTTAGTGTATTGTTTGGAATTAATAATAAAAAACGGCCTCCGAGGATAGATTTCTTACTTTATTTATACATTCTATCTTATCCTCGGAGTCCGTTTTTTATTATTGCTTACATTTCAGAGTATTCTATCTTTCGAATTTTTGGAATTGCATTTATTTTTCAGGGTATCGAATAATATTACAGTGGTCAAATAGGCCTTGAGGGAATCTCTTTGGAGCTCCTGTTGATTGAGGTGGTGAGAAACAGAGCTGGAGCGTTTGCGTTGTTCAAATTTTGGAAGACGGCTGAAGAGAAGGGGAGGCTATATACACAATCTAATTGATGTAAATAATTATATGTAAATAATCTATGTCAGGATTAGAATGACGCATCATGTATGGGACTTTGATTCCAGTAAAAGGCTTGTTGCTGCTGTTGTATATAGTCACAGTGTAGAAAATACTATACTATACCTACTACATATAGGTTTCTCTCTGTATTCTTAGTTCTCTTTACTTACTCTGTAAACTGGCGAATCCTATATAGGACGAGAGGTCCTCAATAAAGGCTTTTTGTTTGTTGTTTTGTAATATTACAGTGATCTCAACAGGTACCTTGTTTGAAGATTTCTGCTTAGTTTTTCGATGCCATTTCTGTAAGGAAGTATACAATGCAGGTTCTTGAGATTTTAATTTAGAAAAATATCCATTATATACCACAGAATAGGTCGTTCAGTTCAAGTTGTTTATTTCAAAGGAATATATATTCTCTACCCCAGTGGATACAAGGTGACTAGCTGAGTGCTCCTCGAATAACATGGGTAACCAGTTTCGTTGAAATATCGAAGGATTTTAATATATTATATTACATTGATCCAAGATAAGTTTGCCATTATTAATGTATCAAAATAGATTTCTTTTGAGAGAGAGAGAGAGAGAGATTGAGATTAAAACTTCTTTATTTCATCGTTCATATTAACCATATATAAGGTTAAATATATAATAAATAAATCTATATATATATATATATAAATCAATGTTTGTATGTTTGTTTGTTTGTATGTCCGGTATACAAATTCGCAGTAGTTCACTGATTCAAACCAAAATATCCATACATAGATTTAAAAAAATACGGGTAGGACGATAGGCTATTTTAAAATATATATAAATCAATTATTAAAACTATATATTCAAATTATTCTACTTAGCTCACGAACAGCGCCCTCTATCAAAGATTAGATTAAATTATGCTGATGCAAACAAATAGATAATGCTAATAACAAATAATTATAAAAAAAAATCTTATCTAAATATATATCACTCGGGTAAATATGCACACGGGTCAATCCCGGGGCGAAGCCCGGGTCACCCGTCTAGTATTAATATAAAATAAGATTAAATAAAGATAAATATAGATACTTAAATGTTTAATATAAAATTTATAAATATATATATTTAGAAAATATATACAGTTTTCATTGGTAGAGCGCCCACCGCGGGAAAGACTCCGCCACCGATGGACTGCGAGAGGTCTTTTTCACAGAGTCAGAGAGAGAGAGATTGAGATTGAAACCACTATAAGACTATATATAAATATAAAGAGAGCTTTCACAATCTCTGCAGTGCGTATAATCTGGATTTGTACCTATATTCTTGTCTTCTCCTGATCCATTTTTGTGGTTCCTTGAAATTTGATGAGAAGGACTCAGTTTTATCTCATGTATAAATTTTCAATAATTATTCCATGAAGTTAAAATATATATTAGTTTATAAGTATTTAATACATAATTAAATAGACATATATATGGATCAAAATGTTTGTCTCTTTTTTTTATATATATTTCAAAGGATAACAATGTTTATTGCTAGTATTATTACTGTTATTCCTGCATGACACCTACATTTCTGCTCGGAGAATCTGTATAAGACTAAAAGGTCTTAATAAAGCTTTTTGTTGTTGTTTATTTCAAAGGTAGTTGAATGTTAAGAGACCAGTTATGGATAATTCGGTTTAATCTTCATTTAGTACTTTTTACTCTTCCCTTGAGAGACCGAATATTCAGGTGAGCGACAAACTCATGAGTGTGGTGAAAATAGATTGGGGGCCTGGAGTACACTAGACATGTTGAGATGATTTCTACTATCTTTTTATATCTTGAGAGATTGAATCAGAATTGGGCATCTTTAACATTGTGTGGCTGAGAACTCTCCAGTTATCTTTCCGACCCTAGTAGGAATTCGGATAATAAAAACACGGATTTTTCACATTGTATTTTTTTATATTGTTAAATGATAAGGGCAAAAAAGGCCTTTATTATTTATACAAATATATGCACAGTATATAAGGTCTACCCATTAAATGAACACACAAATTACTAAATATATAAACTATGTTAAATATCATATATTATTTAATATTTACTCAAGTAACACTAACCCAAAACCAAAAGTAATATATTCCAAAACAAAATATTTTGCATCCCTCATCTTTAAAAAAAAGCTTTACTCATATATTTATAACTCCAAATATTTGTTGGTTTGGATAATTGGAGTTGATTTTCTGGATGTTTCAATATATTTTAACTGGAAATGTAAAAATTTCATCAGGTCTATTTCGAGAAGGGGTAGTGAAACTTACTTGAGCAATGTATCAATCAGGTTCATATGTGATTTACAAATCAAGTAAATAGATATTGAGTTTTAATATAGTCACACACACACCTCCTGTATGAAATATATTTGTTCTGTACTGATAGAGCAATGCCACGAACCTCCGTGCTTTCCAGAGCTGGTTGTGAGTGACATGTTTTCAGGCTGTGAATATATTTTCACGTTTAAAGTGAAGAGGAATCAACTTTCAATATGACAAAGCAATGGTTGGTATAACAGGCTTCTACTTTATTTGAATATAAGAGGAAAGTAAAGATGATGATATAAAAAAATATAATTCTGTAAATAAATTATTAATATCTGTTGAAACTGAAGGTATTTAAACATGTTTTACGCTTCAGAATTTTTATTTATAGCAGAATCCTAAATAAACTTATGATGGATTTTATTGTTATAGATTCTCTAGAGAATCTCTATAAATACTGACATCATACAGCTAGGTCTGACATGAAGGGAATGCTTTCAACAAGTACTCTAGAGCGGAATGTGTGTCTCTACGATATCAACCAAATATTAGTTTGATAAAACCGCCATTTTCCAACGGGAAGATATGTCGCCACTTCCTACTTGTAATTTGCAATTTAATCGGAGGAGCGATGTTACACGGGAAAGGGGAAATCGCCAAAAATGATCAAGATTACCTGCTCAAGACGAAATTTTCTTCTGATAGGTTCACATCCGGGAGATTTGACCGCTTTGGGAATATTTCACTTGGTCTAATTAAGATGTATGTCATACAGGACTTGTGCTGTCCAGAACCTGTGGCTGATCACTTTAATGTATTCTAAATTATAAAAAAGGCGTAGCTTGAATCTATGCTAAACAATCGGTGTCTTGGTAAAGATGATCTCGTCGATATGTCGAAATTTCGTAGAGCTCCAAAATAGACCTCTTCAAAGGAACGTCTACTCTTTACGGATTGCGATAGTCTGGAAAGAATTTTGTTATAGAGACGAAATATGTTTTCATTCAAAATACAAAAATGATGGATTATCAGTAATTGTTAAATGATATCACAAATCAAACACAAAGCAATAACGCGCCATCTATACATATAAAATAAAAGGATTTAAAAGCGCGAATGTTTCTTTTATACATAAAAATACATATACATTTATACACAAATCAAACAGTTGGACATAAAAATGAGGAAATAACACGCCATCTATATATTATGCACGAATTTTAAAATTTCAAATCAAACAAATTTCCTACTGTCTTTACTGCTAAAACCAATTCTTGAGAAGGCCCGTCCTCAAAGCTTATCTTCATAGTTTGTTTTAATACCTAAACCAGGATTCCCCCTACAGTATCGGATATAAATATAGCTATTTGAAAAAACAATAGAGAAAAATAACAAGATCAGGTGTTGATATTATAAAAACAAAGTAGGCATATCTCCTGACCAGGAGCACATGTGCTTTTCAGAAGGCAGAGCGCCATCTGGTGGAACAGAAATCAACTAAACATTGATTTAGCCTGTTCCCTGATATTTGGCCAACCCAATTTCTTGATAAATTAAGAAAAGCCATCCACGAACGCGTTTCGCGCTGTTGGCCCTCGTCAGCGTGGAGTAGGTTGTACCACTGCGACCAAAAATATTTTTGGTCTCAGTGGCTTCTTAAAAACCAAGAAAAGGGTATTTAAGGCCAAACTTGCGTGAATACACTTAACACATGAAAAAAAATAAAAATCACTGCGACCAAAAATATTTTTGGTCGTAGGGGTACAACCTGCTCCACGCTGACGAGCGCCAACAGCGCGAAACGCGTTCGTGGATGGCTTTTCTTGATTTATCAAGAAATTGGGTTGGCCAAATATCAGGGAACAGGCTAAATCAATGTTTAGTTGATTTCTGTTCCACCAGATGGCGCTCTGCCTTCTGAAAAGCACACGTGCTCCTGGTCAGGAGAGATATGCCTACTTTGTTTTTAATATAGTTATATATCAGCATCATTCAATATATCCACCTTCCCTCTGTACACATTTGGTCCAGCGTTCTTTCCAACTCACAAAAGGACTTTGATAGAATGCTACATCTTGTTTCTGAACCACCCTCTAACCTCATGGAGTAACATTTTATCATTTTCAAATATTCTACCGCGTAGATTATTCTTTAATTTACCTAAGTAGAATCGTTCAATACATTGAATAGAGCTCTACTACTCGGTGTGGTTGATTGAATTGGGGAAACCGCTAGGAAGGTTCGCCACTGATGAACCAGGCTCTCCCAATATTTTTTCTTCGAAATATGGATATTTGAAGTGTGTTTCATGAAAAGAATGAAATTCGTGCACTTAATAGTTTATTTTGTATATATAAATGGTACCATATTGCCTTTTGTTTAAATGTTTATAAGTTGACAATCAAAATTTGAGGAGATAGTTTGAAATGATTCACCGGTAAATCCGGCAGTGACGTTTGTGTCTCTTCCTCTCTCCAGGATGTATCTTCCACAGATTTCTCCCAGAGAGGACATCCTCTTAATCACGCAGGGTTAGGTGGCTTCTCCAGTAGTTGGCTCCACATTCGACGGCCTGCAGTCTCCCCTGTCAAACATGTGAGTTACTCTCTGAACATATTGGAACGTCATTTTCAGGTTTCACACATCCTTATATCTTATGATGATTCCATAAAGACAGTTAGTTACATTTCCCGACTTAAAATGTTTTTAAATAGTGTATTTGAAAAGTTAGAAAAATGTTTTCTGCCTGAAAATTACTCCTTTTGAGATGTTTAAAAGTTTCACTTGTCATTTTAAAATATACTGCGAGTTCAATTATTAATGTTTGGTAGTTGAAATATATTGTGAGATTTTTTTAATTATTATTATTAATGTTTTTTGTAGTTAACATATATATTGCGAGTTTATTTATATTTGGTAGTTGAAATATATTGTGAGATTTTTTTATTTATTATTTTAATGTTTTGTTGTTAAAATATATATTGCGAGTTTATATATATTTGGTAGTAGAAATACACTGCGACTTTAATGTTTGGTAGTATGAATATACTGCTGCGAATTTATTTATTTATTTTTGATATAGAAATATACATCGACTTCAATGTTTGATATAGAAATATACATCGACTTCAATGTTTGGTAGTTGAAATATACATCGACTTCAATGTTTGATAGTAGAAATATACATCGACTTCAATGTTTGGTAGGTAAAATATACTGCGAGCTTATTTATTAATGCTTGGTAATTGAGAAATATATCCCGAGTGTTTCACTGCCAGTTCTCCTGCTGATCGCACTCCAGTAGTTCCACTGTTAGGTAAACCTTCTTCCTGAAGTCGTATAAAAAGGTTTCGTCGTTGAATTAAACTTTCTCCATTTTATGTGTTTCTCCTGTAACCGCATTCCGATTTCTTTATGTTGAACTAAACTCCGTCTATTTTTATAAAATTTCATAAATGAGTGTTTATAGTCAAATTAAAATAGATTTCCAAAATATTCAAAATTTAAATTTCTTTCAATGTTGCTTCCCCTTTTATAGCCGAACCTCTAAAATGAGATACGCCTCCGCGTGTTGAAGAGAAATATAATCTCAGATGTGTTTATTAGGACGTATGAAATGTAATTAAATATCTCTCTCGAAATTAGGAAGAATTATATGATACACAGTCACGTGGAGTGTCCCTGGCAGATTTGTTGTTCCCGATCATAACAACACTTTATTCCGGGTAACACCCACAAAAGTCAATTTAACTGTAATCTTTAAACTTTTAATTAGCGTTAAATATCATTGTTAAAATATTAAAGATATTTCGGCCAGTAAATCTTTTTATTATCACCTTTCAATTTATTGGCTCTACGGATAGATCTGAACCGTTATTATGATGGACATGCATTATCCGCTTCACGGCAGGAGAATTCTGAAAATACAGAGATCCCTGGGGGATCTTGAATCCAAATGTTTCTCATATAAGAATTATATATTGATAACAACGATAATAATTCTTGAAATTAAAAATACTTCGGCCAGGAATTATTTTTATTACCTCGACGTTTCGACAGAAATCCTTTGTCCTTGTCAAGAGCAAATAAAAATTGACACATTTGAAAAGGCGTTAAAAATTATTCTTAATTTAAATTGTTAACGCCTTGCCAAATGTTTTTATGTTTGTTCGCTCCTGACGAGGACAAAAGATTTTTGTCGAAACGTCGAGATAATATAAATATTTATAATACAATATAATATAGTGCGGGTTGTGATTATAAAACGACATTTGAAAATTATCCGGCATGTGTTTTTTTTTCAATGAAAATCAAAATTTTTCAAAGGAGAAATAACGATCATTTCTAACCTTAGGGATGAGGTATGGAAGGATGAATTGTGAAGAGTAATGATAACGGGAAAATATGTCCAGGGTAGCCTAGTGGACATGGCATCTGCCCGGTAAGTGGAACACTGTGGGTTCGGTTCCCATCCCTGGACACTTTTATTTTTCCGTTTATCATTACTCTTCACAATTCATCCTTTCATACTTCATCCCTAAGGTTAGAAATAATCGTTATTTCTCCTTAAAATGAATTTCGATTTTTCGTTCAAAGAAGCACATGCGGGATAATTTTCAAATATCGTTATACAGAAATTCTTCTGTTAGCTTTGATACTTTTTTTTTTCAAATTTTGAGCTTGTTTTCCTCGCAACGTAATGTCCTTGGACGCTCAATATGTTGATCATCGTTTACCTCTTAACGACCTTTTTAGAAGCGTGAAAACCATTCAAAAGTTCTTGAATGGGATAAAGCAGATTTTCTAAAAGCTTCTCCAATCAATTCATGCTTCTTAGTAGCACTTTTTCAATTTAAAACAAAACTTAATCTTTAACTTAAACTTATCTTTAATTTTAAGAACTATGAATGCCGGCCACAGGCAACCTCTATCGTCAATATTATATTAAAATAAATACTCTGAATGTGATCTTCTTAATTAATAAAACCCTAAATGCAAATATAGGGAGATATAACAGGATCCAGTACGGAACTCACAGTCTCGGACATGGCATGAGAGGAAGAATACCATTGGATCGAAGGCCAAACCAAGTATTAGGGAAGCAATTCAGTGAAGGACGCTTTGATTGGCTACAGCCATTGTTTCTTAAATATATTTCTTCTGCCAGAAATGATGTTTTTATTAAGGTTTAGGTGATTTTGATTCACATTCGTGCAATTCACGCATTTATTACTGTATAAATTTCTTACAACATAAACCTTAGATTATTAAAACATTGGATTAGTAAACATGAGGCAACCACTTTGCTAATTTACCTTACTTTATTTTTCATATAACATTTTTGTAAAACAAAAAAGGTGATGATGATAAATTCAATGAATATTAACACAATCATAGAACATTTATATTAAAACTTTATATAAACATAAATATTCTAACTAAATTAAACAATTACATTTCATTACATGCAGGTGGAAGTGTGGTCTAAACTAGGGGTCGGCAAACTTTTGAGTAGGAAGAGTCAAAAATTACAATTTATAAAATTTTAAAGTACTCGCATAAATAATATTTACGTATGGAACTATACAAAGAGCTGCAGCTTCACATCCAAAGAGCAGCAGCTTCACATCCAAAGAGCCGCAGCTTCACATCCAAAGAGCCGCAGCTTCACATCCAAAGAGCCGCAGCTTCACATCCAAAGAGCTGCAGCTTCACATCCAAAGAGCCGCAGCTTCACATCCAAAGAACTGCAGCTTCACATCCAAAGAGCCGCAGCTTCACATCCAAAGAGCCGCAGCTTCACATCTAAAGAGCCGCAGGTTCACATCCAAAGAGCCGCAGCTTCACATCCAAAGAGCCGCAGCTTCACATCCAAAGAGCCGCAGCTTCACATCCAAAGAGCCGCAGCTTCACACCCAAAGAGCCGCAGCTTCACATCCAAAGAGCCGCAGCTTCACATCCAAAGAGCCACAGTTTGCAGACCCCTGGTCTGAACCATTTGTTTTCAACCGCTAAGACCCGGGCTCGAATCCCGCATTAGACTTTATTTTTTCTAAATAGAAAAATAAATCCAGTTGGCCCCGATTCTTGTAAAAGTCCAACCCCACCAGCGAGTGCAAGTAACCAAATGAGGCTCTGGCATATTTGTAAGTGCAAAAGTCAAACTGCTTTTCCCATGTGTAGATATGTGGTGCACTTACAGTAAAAGCAGTCGCTAACAACCCAACATGATTATCATGACCTGTACCACATTTACTAGAGATAAAACAAAATTGCATGCAAAAAAAAATATCTTTAGCAGCTGTACTGAAGCAATGTGTATTGTCTTAGTTGTTTGAGTTTCACATATTCAGATAGAAATACTTGTTACAATCTCAGATTTCGGTAAGACAACTAAAATTCTCCCACCGCCATGTTCACATGACGGCATGTAAACTTACAAGCTATATATTTTGATATTTTCCAAAGATAATCTGAAATTTGCAAAGATCAACAAAATAAAATGTTTTAATGCATTCGTAAAAGGGAACGTGTGGGTTTCCTACATATATAGATCAATTTTAAAATATATAAAATATTCTTACATATTATAATAATATATCTGTATCATTTTAAATAATTATGAAAATGATAAGAATTGTTGTGAAATTTTATATAAACTTAACATCTCCCACTTTCTGATGGTTCCTTTAAGAATGATCCTCCTTGACTGCCGAAGAGTGTATCGTGATGATAAAAAAAAAACTATGAAATATAAAGGTAGAGAAATGAAATTTGCAATATTATCTTCACAATGTGTTGGGTGTGCGCACGTATTTTATTCTACTAATTTCGAAACAATGGCGAGCATTAAACATAAAATATTTAACTTGCTATTTTATATTTATATATTTATATCAATTTAAAGCGTTATGTCCCCCTAGGGACACTTTCATGGCATACATGTATGTCTCAAAACATATTTATTTACAATACTTTTAGGCCGTAAAGAGAATGGTCATATGATATTAACAAGGAGAAAGAGAGAGAAAAAGCGAGAACAGAGAACTGTGTACAAAAGATATAAATGTCTGGAAATTGTGATAAATCAACATAATAGAAATTATCAGTTTCTCAAAAGATATTTGTTGCTATAAAATTCAAACTATACAATACAATATAATGCGACTTGTGATTGTAAAACGACATTTGAAAATTATATCGCAAGTGTTTCTTTTCAAAGAAAATCAAAATTTTATTTTTCAAGGAGAAATAACGAATATTTCTAACCTTATGATGAGGTATGAAAGGATAAATTGTGGAGAGTAATGATAAACGGAAAAATAAAAGTGTCCAGGGATGGGAATCGAACCCTAAGGTTAGAAATATTCGTTATTTCTCCTTGAAAAATAAAATTTGATTTTTCGTTGAAAAGAAACACTTGCGATATGGTTTTCAAATGTCGTTTTACAATTCAAACTATATTTAACACTTGCCATTTTATACTTGCTACAACAAACTTTTAGCCTTACAAAGAGCATTACTGTCCTTCAGAGGCAATAGTCAACAACACATTGTAGCTTGAAGTTTTGAAGATTAAAAACATTTTTTGTAATATTTACAATCGTCAATGGCTTTGTTCCCTTTTGTTGAGTTCTCTATGGCTTTGAGATGACGCGGAAGTTCGGGAAAACAAAACTGTCGTCATGGCCATAAACCATTGGGCGGACGTCACTTGGCAAACTTATGGCGTCGACTTGGGATGATGAGGAGGGAGAGCGTTCAGTCTGGACCAGAAGAGCAGTACCGAGCAGTCCAAAGTTCCAAGGTAAGGAAGAAGGTATTCGGAGTTTGCAGATGCCCATGACTTAATACACTATAGCCGGACACAAACAAATCTCTCTTATCATAAAGATAGAAGCATCCTAGTTCCTAAGCATTCAGAGTTCTTAAAATTAAAGATATTTCGGCCAGTAAATAATTTTTATTATCTCGACGTTTCGACAAAAATCTTTTGTCTTCGTCAGGAGCGAACAAAAATGAAAACATTTGGCAAAGCATTAAAAAATCTTTTAGTATTAATTTTTAAATAATTTGTAACGCTTTGCTAAATGTTTTAATTTTTGTTCGCTCCTGACGAGGACAAAATATTTTTGTCAAAACGTCAAGATGATAAAAAGATTTACTGACCGAAGTAATATCTTTAAAATTTTAATAAATTTGTCTTAGGTATTCTCTAAGGTGTTCATATCGATTCGGAATCTTTATTGTTTGCAAGTTTGCTTCTAAGTATTAAAATCTTCAATTTTAAATAATAAAAAGGTAAAATACTTAAGTGAACTAACTCTCTTTAGAAATTTATCTATTTGGGGTCGCGCCTTGCATGTTGGTTTGTTTAAATAGTTTAAAGACCTACTAAATGCGCTAATTCATGTGAAATATACTTTTTAACTCCATTTCTATCTTATCATAATATCATGTTTAGTATATTGGTCTAACTTGTACCAACTAGTATCCGAGTTCACAAATCTCCAAAGAGACAGCTTTAATTTAATTCATTATCACAGGTTTGCGGGTTTCGATAATTAACAAAAAAGGCATAAGTCGCCGCAACTATTCTTATTTTAATTTGACTGTTCTCAAGGTTTCTCAATTCTTTCATAATCAGTGAGAAAATGTAACCAACGGGAGTTGGTGGAAGCAAATTCGAACAAATCCCCCATATATTGACACCACCGCTCTATCATTTACTAGGTGCACTACATTGGAGGAGTAGAATTTTATAATTAAGGAACGGTTTTTCGGTTGAATCCAGAGTTCATACTACCGATTTTCATCAGTTTCTCTATTCTGATGAATTTACCCGCTTTTTTCAGCCGTAATTGACCACATTTTCCATTTTTACCTCCAAATAATCGATCTCGTCTAAATTTTAAACCTTAGCTCTCGATAAAAAAAAATCATTCCATCTTGTTGCCTCGGATGTAAAAATGGCGAAGAGGGATAGGGATTTCGGCTTTTTTTTCTAGAATATTATTATCTTAATTTTTGGTGTGCTTTTCTTGAACAGTTTCTATAATTATTTTTCTCTCACATAGTTATTATACTGAGCTCTCAAGGAATAGATTTTCTCCCTAGAAAGAGGATTCTTCACCGCAAAAAGTAACGCTATTAAAATTGTATTAATAGGAATTTAATCACCTGCTGCGCGATTTATTTATTGTAATAGAGTTTCCGGTAAATATTTGTAGAGATATAATTCGGAAGATAGAATCCTCTGAAATATAAATTGTAACAACAAACTGTCTCCGAGGATAAGTCTTTTGCTTTATTTAAACTATTTCTCAGGTTTTGGGGTATCGCAAACCCTTTTATGGGAGTATACAACTGAATATTCCGTTATATACTACTGTAGAAGGGTTTGCGACCCCGAAAACTTGAGAGATCTTTAAATGAAGCAAGAAACTTATCCTCGGAGACAGTTTGTTGTTAGAACAGAGATATAATTCTTTCCTTCTCTCAAAGGAGCAACCCCTGCCAAAGAAGAAAAAGCAGCCTTGGGCTCGAGGTTGGTAACAATGTCATCAAATCTGTGTCGCGGACTCCATTGGTCAGCTGTCACTTCTGCCAAGTTTCCTGCTCTACCTTCCTTTGTGGCGCCTTCCGCCCTTTCTCTCCGCAGCTCTTTTTTACCACCTCGCTGGGAAATGCCACACTCAATAGTCCACTGTAATTATGTATTGTTGCCCTTTCAGAATTCTAAGGAGAAAATTGAATTCGTCACTTGTTAGATTTCTATGTAAGCATGACGTAGATTTCCTGAGTGTGATGAGCAAGGGTCACTTTCAATTCTATGTAAGCTGTTTGATTATTATCTCCTGTCTGTGCATTTGTTGTTTTAAACCCACGTTTATCTGAGGTCTACATATAATTCTAGTTATATTGTTATATATATAACTCGCCTATAATAATTTCGAATTTTCATAACAGATGGTGCGCTAATGCATCATAATATAATTCTAGTATTATAACTAATTTGATATAGCGCATTTAAAACCAAATCGAAGAAAATACTGTAGAAAAATGGAGGAGCAAGAAGAGTCAAAGGAGAGGTCTAATAGGGGACTGATGGATTTCCAGATAATGCAGCACACTCCTGAGCCAGAAGTAAGCCACCGAGGGAAGTGCTGAATATCTATCAGCCAGCTGGGCTCCAAGCGGATATATAAATAATAATGGAGAGAACTCATCAAAGCTTTCCTGAAGACATTCTTCAGATATTTCTCCTTCAATATAATTCAGTTAGCATCTTAACGGCGTTTATATGTTTCTGTGTACTCCTGTAGAGGAGCAGAGATTCCCCGAAGCTCGAGATTACGTTTAATAAAGATTAAAAGAACATCATCTCCAGAAACTGGTAGCGTTTGCTTGATATTTCTCCTTTAATACATACAGAGTGCTGACTTGCAAGCTCAAGCATTATGAAAAAACGTATCTATTAAGATTTATATGTAAATGAAGAATTTATTTATAGGTAGTTTCTTTACCAACAAAAATATTACAAAAAAAAACTGAAAATTTTTCAGAAAGATAATACATTTAGATTATATTTGGATTATAGAAAAACCTGACATGATGGAAAGCTTGTCTGCCGCAGCAAATCTATATTAGGCCTGTGTCATATGCATGTTCGTTATGGGAAAATAATATGACATAAATTATCTGCTATATTGGGGAAGGTGTAGTGTTTCATTTTTGCTATTGTATTGATGATAGAATATTTTATAGATTGGAAATATATTTAAGTGACATAATTGTGTGTGACCGTATAATAAATATGAAATAGATCAACACTATCCACCCACAAATTTGGAACACCGAGGATTTTCCAAGATTTTCCTTCTTGATGTAGTCCACTGGAGATAGATCAGAGCGCCACTCCACAAAGCAGCATTGGTCAAAGATGGCTGTAGCTGACCTGGACTTGCTCAGAGCCTGCTGATGTTTGTTATATTTCAGCTGCGTAACAGTATACCTCTTCAGTGGATGAGGTGGCTTGAAAACCCTGACCTGAGAGGCGTTGGTTTGGCGAGATGTGCCAGGCTGCGGCCCACGAGCCTGTTCGCTAGAAGGCGAGAGCTTCCTCTTTTTACACTTCATCATATTGACTTTTCCAGAAGCATCTTCTTCTATTATTTCAGCTATTTACAGCTTGTCGGGCAAGAATTTGCATATCCTTCTTCTTACGAAGGCGAATTTACATGTTTATCATTTTATCAGACTTAGCAATTTCCATGCCAGAAATTTCTTCCGCTGATTTATCAGCAATTCTTGCGTTTTTCTGAATGGGAGCCACACCACCATGCTCCTCATCCATCAGGTATTCCGCCAATACTCCAAAGGGGTTGGACAACTCCATTATATTTATTCAATTCGAAAAGAATTAAAATCTATTCTTTTTAGGGCTAAAAAAGGAATGTTAAAGAACACGCCAGGCCGGCGCTGCTCGAGAGAAAGAAATTATGTGTCGAGATTTGACATTGATGATATATTTTGAATTAACTTTTGAATTGAAAGGTATTTGTGCTATGACTGGCTAATGACACACAAGACAAGTTCTGATTGAAATATATTTTTAAGAAGTTCAAATAAAGAAGGAGAGGAACTTTCCACGCTGAGATGTCAATGACTTGTTTATGAAATATTCGCCATGGGCTGAAGTCATTCCAAGAGTCGATTAAAATTCATGAGTAGACGATGGTAATCAATGAAGGAAGGAATGGACCCCACTCTGCTAATGATCGCAGCACTTCTTAAATGTCTTCTGCCGGTGAAAAAAGGCTTGCTCTCATCCCGAAGTGATTCCATCAAATGCCGCTCATGAATCTAGATAATATTAACTGAAGTTAATATTTATAGAATCACATATTTATTGGAATTTATAATGGAGAGTCGAGAAACTTAAGTTACAATTTAATTTATTTGAAATGAATATCTGTGTATAACTGAAAAGCAACTTTACACCACCTAATGTAATATTGCGATGAATAATTGCCACTTAGAAAATTAGGAAAGACAAACTCCAGGATGACACAGCAATTTGTTTATGGCAAGAACAAACTATGAATAATAAAAAAGATAAGCAATAGGGAAGTTTTACAGAGTAGCAAAATATAAACATCAAAAAGGATACTCTCTTAATAAAAAATAAATTCTTTGCTACAATATTTTCTGCCCAAATTTACATTATCAAGATCCTTAACGACGATTCCAAAAACATTTTGAAATACCTTCCCATTTTCAACATCCTTTCAGTAATTTGTGAGCTATATGATTTCGAAAAGGGGTGGAAATAATCTTGTTTCGACATATCTTTCAATTTTCTAATATTTTTGAAGTTGGTTCTATTTGAGTTGCAAGGCAACAACAATAGCAATACACAAAAATATAGAAAAATTAAAATTGTATGTACTTTGATGTGTACTTTTTGAATGAAAGATACATTAAAACAACCCCATTTTTTAGTTATTCTTCACTACCATTTCTCCAGTTCCAGTTCAAAATAACTTTATTAGGTGCCGCTCAGCAAGAGCAACCTAGATCATAAATGTACAATCAATAGTTATGTACAAGGGGTCATCATATATATATACATTACATATTTACTTAAAAATAAATATATACATTAACTAATATTTACAATCTGTATTTTATTATAAAATAAATGAAACTTCCAGGGTTAAGTTTCTTGTGCAACTTTTATTTTCAAGCTTTCGGACTTGTCAGTCCTTCAACAGGATTATCACGTTAAAATCTGTATTTTGTAGTTCTGGTCTTGTACGATCTGCTACATGTTTCTATAATTGGGGTTTGGGAATTATCTCTGGCTACATTAATGTTTCGACATCATTTGGTTTCCCACTTTTCACTGTATTGCTTGAAATTATAAAGAACTTGTCTTGGTCTAAGGTTCCTTTTCTTTTTTCATTATAGTCGCAGGCTTGTTGGAAAGTTTGGTTTTGTAATTTTCGAAACTTTTCAAAAAGCCTGCGACTATGATGAAAACTACCATTTCTATGGAAAAATAGGTTAATTCGTATTCTTGTCCCTCACCCTCTTTCTAACCTATTTATAGATTATTTAATTATATAATGCAAAGAACTCACAAATTGCTTTAAGTGCTTATATATTTCATATTTCTTGAAAATAAAGATACTTCGGCCAGTAATCTTTATTTTCAAGAAATATGAATGCCGACCAGGCAGCCTCAATATTTACGATATATATTTCATATTATTAATTAATTTTATTATAAAACAGGCTCCATTATTTTATTAGAAAGCCCGTTTACTTTAACCCCCCACATATAAATAAGATTATACTCATCACACACATTGCATTGCAATGGGTTTGAAAATATAATTTCAACTTGCCAAAATGTATAAAAGGTTTCGAAGAAATAAAAACGCTCCTTTATTATGGAAACACTATATTTATTATTTGTTAAAAAAATAATATTGATGTAAAAAATATTTTTCAAAGAACAGTAAAAATGGTTCCCCATATTGACATTACTTAACAAAAAGGAGTTTCCACAAAACCAGCTTCAACAAACCTCAATGAATGGCTGCCCTCCACTCCGTTTTTCTTACAAACGGGACAAAAATTAAGAATCACATCACGATCTTTGTTTTTTCCCGCAGCTGTTTCTTCAGACCTCATAATTTGTTCAGCAAAAAATATTCTCTACTTCCATAACGTCAATGGCCGCTCGTCTGTTATATAATTGTTCAAATGAGGTAGCATTCTATTTTAGGAATCTGCTCTATATTTATGGTGACAATTTCTAAACTTGGCGACATATCAGGGCTGTATCAGTGTATTCTGGGTGGATACAGATATGACCAAACATATTATTATCATTATCGTAAATATAGAGGCTGCGTCTGGCCGGCATTCATAGTTCTTAAAATTAAAGATACTTCGGCCAGTGAATCTTTTTATTATCTCGACGTTTCGACAAAAATCCTTTGTCCTCGTCAGGTGCAAATAAAAATTAAAACATTTGGCAAGGCGTAAAAAAATATCATTTAAAAATTAACGCTTTGCGAAATGTTTTAATCTCTATTTGCTCCTGACGAGAACAAAAGATTTTTGTCGAAACGTCGAGACAATAAAAAGAATTCCTGGCCGAAGTATCTTTAATTTTAAGAATTATTATTGTCCATATTTAATTATTATTATTATATGAGAAACATTTGGCTTTTAGGAATCTCATCTCTGTATTTTCAGAATTCTCCTGCCGTGAAGCGGAGAATGCATTTCCATCATAATTACGGTTCAGAACTACCGGTAGAGTCAATAAATCGAAAAGTGAATTGAGAATTATCTTTCTGTAGTAACATAAATGTCTATTTGACTTGAGTGTGTAAAAATTCATTTAAATTATTTCGAATCTTGATTGGATTGGTCTTGTGGAAGAATGACAAGAACGCTAAAATAATTTTGCATTTTAATTGAGAAAAGATATTAACACAAAGCAATAACGCGCCATATATACATATAAAATTGCGTTATTGCTTTGTGTTAATTTATTCCTAACTGGCCTTGTCTTTATAGTTTGCTGAAGAGCATTGCTCGAAGCAAATATTTGAATGTAATTCTACTGTCCTATAAGCTTATGTCCTTAGTTTACTTGAAAACCATTTCTAAGATTCCATCCTTCAGTGTAGCATATAAAAGCAGAATGATCCAATACAGTATTAGAGCTCTGAGAAGCGGTCTGGTGGATTAAATTGGCGAAACCGCTGGGAGGGTTCACCACTGATGAGCCAAGCCCTCCCAATATATTTTTTCATCGCAGTAAGGACAGTAGAAGTTCGTTTTATGTACAAAAGAAACATTCGCGCTTTTGAATCCTTTTATTTTATATGAGAAAAAGATATAAAATATAATCTAAAACAAGGTTGACTCGATAACGTGTGTCGATATAATCCAGGGGATGATTCATCCACTGCAATAACAAATCCTAATAATGAATGAAAAAATAGCACAAAATTGAAATGTTTGTTCGAACTTGTAGAAAGTTATTTAACTTCTTAATTTGGAAGGAAACTCTCTTTAAATTTTCAAAGTTCAGGAATTGCTAAGCAAAGTATTATTTTTGATCACAATAGTTGTTGTTTAATTTAGTTAGAATATTTATGTTTATATAAAGGTTTAATATAATTTTTCTATGATTGTGTAAATATTCATTGAATTTATCATCATCACCTTTTTTGTTTACAAAAATGTTATATGAAAAATAAAGTAATGTAATTGAACGAAATGGTTGCCCTCATGTTTACTGATCCAATGTTTTAATAATCTAAGGTTTATGTTGTAAGAAAATTATACATTGAGAAGAATTATACAGTTGTTTTTGCATGTTTTACAAAGAAAAACTTTCAATCCTTGAAGATATCAATATTTTTTTAAGTTTTAAGGTTTGAATAACCAGTCCATTTTATCAGATACATTTTTTGTACTCTTATAAATAGATTTGTAGACTATTCTTCTTTCGAGTGCAAACAAAAGTCTCTTTCCTTTACTTGAACTACTTCAAATCTGCTAATTTTCATTTTGAGTTTACCAGGGAATATATTTTATTCCCTATAAAGCTATTTATAAGCAAAATCCTCAAAAATGTCATTAAATATCTTCAAAAAGCCTGTTTCAGATAGTTTCTAATGGTTATTAGGTATAAAGGCATAATTTGTACCTATATAGTTTATATAGATTTGGTTTGCCGAATGGTGTGGTGGTGTCTTGTCCAACCAGGTATTGCACATTTCAGGTTTTCATTGAGCTTGGTTTCCTGAAGACATGCTATATTAATGTGATGTTCATACAGAAGTCTACTCAGCTCCCCATTTTCTTCTGAATTCCATTTTTGTTTAATTGGATCGTCAATTTCCGTTGCTCCATGGAAGGGGGGTGCCATTGCCCCGTTAGTCAGCCACATTTCAGAGTTCCCTGTAGGCCTTCACGGTTACCGTAGCGGCTCGGAGCTCATGAAGTCCTCGCCGTACTTCGCTCTACAGGGCACAATCCCTTACTTGTGCATTTGCCAAGTAATATTCACATATAGCTTGTTACCTGTTAGAATACAATTGCCTATGTGTATTTTTTGCCTACAACGAGAGATGTAACATAGACATACGGTATGATTTTTTATGAGCCCCGATTCAACGACTGTTTATGTGGTTATACATTTTCTTCATACGTATTTTAAAATTCAGTTTTCATAGAACTAAGCGTATTGATCATCATTACTTTTTATAATAATTTTCCTATCCTTAAAATTCTACATTTTCCTGTAAAATCATTGTATATTTTAATGTATTTGTTTCATATATATAGTTTTTTTAAAGTATTCAATTCTCAGATATTGATTTTAAATGGATTTGAGATGTTTGTTTTCACCATTGACACCAGGTTGATGAACGACATTGGAGAATACCTCAATGTCACATTTGTCACACGGAGACATCACACAAGCTGTGACACCTTTTGGCATTGGAGTATTTTCTCGAAGAACTCTCACTTTCCCATTTTACATCCACACACGCGCGAGTCTGATAAATTAAAATTTTCAGAGTTTTCAAAATTAATTTCTATTCGGAATGCTCTTCTATCAGTATGTGAGAGTGAATTTCACAACGGAAATCCCCAAGCTATTCAAATTACAGTGCAGTGCCGAAATCGTGATTTTTTCACGTGTCCCGTGCAATAGGTCGCTGGTGATCAACGGGAACTCCCCGCAGTTTAACAACCTGCTCTGCTCACTCTCATTTGACATCAGCTCTGAGATCGTGGAGATTCAAGGATATTTAAGCTGGAAGAATACTTACCTATGTATATTATGCTACATTGAAGGCTTATACTGTATATGTATGTACTTTATGTCCACCATACTTTTTTATTATCCCAATGTATAATTATACAAGGTCATGGAGACTATATTCTTTGATCAAATTCACAATCTTGGTAGGGTTGGAATACAGGTCCTGTCTTGAGGCTTCCATGCATTTCAAGAGATGGTCTGGTGAGGCCTCTTTGGTCCTGCAGATGGTGCATTGTGGGAAGGCCTTTACATCATCCTGGAAGAGGAGCAGTCTTGTATGACCAGTTTTGAGCCTGGAAATACAGGTTGCTGCCTGTCGGTTTATCTCACATTCTAGAATAGCTCCAGGCTTTTTGTTCAGATACAAATGATGGGATGTTGACTTGTCCACCATACTTGAAGGAATTACTACCATAGCTTCGATCTCAGGAATATGCCTATGATCCCAATATCAAGCTAATTTGCTTATTCCGGAGTAGTAAATAATGAGGATGACATATTAATGAATTCCTATGTGTGACACACACTACATTGCTACTGTAACTAATCAAACAATTCTTCTACACATGTATAAACCCTATTTTATAAAATAAACTGAGATTTATTATTTAAAATGATTGGATGAGTTTTTGAGAATCACTCTTTTTGTACAGATTCCCGGAGGTTTACTAGGAGATATATAATTCCACGTAATTTTCGCCTCATATTAACAGTTTTTTCATCTTCAAGAAGCAAATGAACCAAACAAATCTCAAAGTTTTGCCACTGACGTTTATTTAACGATGTCTAAAGCGACTCCCCTATATCTAAAACCAGAGTGTTCATTTTAAAAAGATTCGTTGCTTTAAAGCCAACTTTTTTAAAAATACGTTAATAAGTATCTGTTTATACTGCATATAAAGATGACAAATTCTGTGCGGTTTCTAAGCCGTCAATGTGTGCAGGGAAGAAATGACTGAAGACACTAAGACGGCGACGGTGGATCACCAGAACGGCAAGTTGGCCGTGGAGCAGGTGAGGAGGCGTGGTCCTAATATTGTCATCTGGCCTTGTTCCGAACTGGTCTCTGGTCGTTACATAGTTATTCCACACATGTGGAGCTAATTAATACTTGATCGCCTACTGCATTCAGTACATGTGTGGAGGTAATTCGGAGTTGATCAGAGCCTGGTTGTTCCACACTTGTGGAGGTATTTTGTAGTTAATTACATACATTTTACTACCTGGTTGTTTCACACATTCGTAGCTATTTAGTAGTTAATTACATACAGTTTACTCTGCTTGGTTGTTCCACACATGCGTAGCTATTTAGTAGTTAATTACATACAGTTTACTACCTGGTTGTTCCACACATGCGCAGGCATATATATGTGTGTGAAAAATGCCTATTTTGTTATATATATATGCAATCCATACTTAAATCATTAGATAATAAAAAGGCATATATTCGATTGAACAAAATATTTATTTTCCAATATTTCGGTTGGCTGAACGCCAACCTTTATCAAGGGATTACATTTTTGCATACACAAACTCAGTGCCGCATAGTGTCTACACTAATTCTAACGAGGGTGATTGAGATTGGCCGAAACGTCGTGTGTAAATAAATAACTTAATTGACAGAGGTGTTCACTACGGTATAGAAGTGCGGCAAGCTAACCATCATCTTTTAATTCACAACTCTATAAGAGGATTTATTGGATATTTATTTGAGCGGTGGCAGTTTAGCATCAATAATATAAGCCAGAGCTCCGAAGGTATTCTTGTTTCAAGTTTAAAATTGTGTATATATTTTCTTCTCTCAAAAGATTGCATCTAATGGAGTTATTTTGCAAGAAAATGTGCGGCGATTACTAATGAAGTTATAACCACGGGGAATTGGTCAACCCCCACAATTTGTGTAGATCAGAACATAATTAAATCCCGCCACCTCTGACCTAAAATACATATTTAAACGACCAATATACATAAATACACCTTAATTAGGATGTATTCTTACCTAAGAAAATTATTCCATTGAGAAACCCGAGTTTATAATTTGATTATGAAATCATGAATTATCCATTGATGCATTCTATTTTTTGTCACTGGGAGGGCTGGACACTTTCCAAAATTGGCGTCCATATTCAATCGTAGGTTCTTGGTAGAAATTACCTGGCTCGACCTTGAACACTCCTCTGCAGGCCTTGTCTCTATGTCAACGTTGACTGCTGATGCAGAATTTTTCTAATAGCGTCGAGGTATGTAATAGGCTTGAGGTATATGATTCCTGTAAAGTTGGTGCCAATTACTGTCTGGGGCAACGGCCAACTATTGTGGCGCTATATTGTAGATCATTGTTGGCGGTAGAAGTTTTGGTTAGAGTGTAAGTGATCTGTGGTGGAATTTATTGATTGATTTGCTTCCATTATTGATCGGGAATTTAGTTATCTGTGGAGGATTTTATCGATGGCATTGGCTTCCATTGTTGGTCGTAAATTTAGTTATATGTGGAGGACTTTATTGATGGCATTGTCTCCTATTGTTGGCCGCTGTGCTACTGATCTGTGGGGAATTATCGATGGTATTGGCTTCCATTGTTGGTCGTAAATTTAGTTATATGTGGAGGACTTTATTGATGGCATTGTCTCCTATTGTTGACCGCTGTGTTACTGATCTGTGGAGAATTATCGATGGTATTGGCTCCCATTGTTGGCCGCAGTGTTACTAATCTGTGTGGAATTATCGATGGTATTGGCTTCCATTGTTGGCCGGAAATTTAGTTATATGTGGAGGATTTTATTGATGGCATTGTCTCCCATTGTTGGCCGCTGTGTTACTGATCTGTGGGGAATTATCGATGGTATTGGCTTCCATTGTTGGCCGGAAATTTAGTTATATGTGGAGGACTTTATTGATGGCATTGTCTCCTATTGTTGGCCGCAGTGTTACTTATCTGTGGAGAATTATCGATGGTATTGGCTTCCATTGTTGGCCGGAAATTTAGTTATATGTGGAGGACTTTATTGATGGCATTGTCTCCTATTGTTGGCCGCAGTGTTACTTATCTGTGGAGAATTATCGATGGTATTGGCTTCCATTGTTGGCCGGAAATTTAGTTATATGTGGAGGACTTTATTGATGGCATTGTCTCCCATTGTTGGCCGCTTTGCTACTGATCTGTGGGGAATTATCGATGGTATTGGCTTCCATTGTTGGCCGGAAATTTAGTTATATGTGGAGAACTTTATTGATGGCATTGTCTCCCATTGTTGGCCGCAGTGTTACTGATCTGTGGGGAATTATCGATGGTATTGGCTCCCATTGTTGGCCGCAGTGTTACTGATCTGTGGAGAATTATCGATGGCATTGGCTTCCATTGTTGGCCGGAAATTTAGTTATATGTAGAGGACTTTATTGATGGCATTAGCTTCCATTGTTGGCCGCAGTGTTACTGATCTGTGAAGAATTATCGATGGTATTGGCTTCCATTGTTGGCCCAAATGTTAAAGTTTTGCAGAAACCTTTTTGATATCGTGGATTTTAATTATTGTCTCGAATATTAGCGAATAGTTGACGAACGAAGCCTTTCCCTCTTCTTTCTCATTTTCTCAATATCTTTTAATGCTATTTGTATTTATATGAGAAAATATAGAGAAAAAAATAGAAATCTTCCATCTAAAATGCTCATGTGAACGGTCAGGACATGCCTCTTTTAATATATTTATATATCGTCGCATCTACAGAACACTCTATTCCATCAAATATTTTAGATACCAACTTTTATATAAACGAAGGACTATACCCCATATGCATAAGAACCCCCTACTCTAGTCCTTCGTTTTTAGAATCCTAGAATATTTGATAGAATGGACAACTCTTAGATATATGCTGAGAACAAAAAAAATACAGTTGCCTCCCTACATAAGCCACCAAAGCTAGAGGTAGTCACGCGCGCTGATCTCATTCTCTCCTGCCTTTTGTTTCCAAGGCCGAGGTAAGTGCAGTAAGTAAATTGATGCCGCGAGCAGTCTTGAAGACCTTGAGTGACGGCGTGGATTGCATTGACAGATCTTACCTTTGTAACTGCTGACTGTGACGTTCAGAAACTCTTGCACTGAACCTCACTCAGGTTTTACTAGAAGAGATTAGAATACATTAGAACTTTCGGGGGAAGAATGCATTTTGTAGGATATCATACAAGGTTGTCCCAAAAGTTCGTAAACACTTGCAAAAAATTTGAATACCAATATCATTCGCCGTTATGTATAATGTCCTTGTATTAAGTATAAAGTAATTGTATTATGTAATACTATGTATACCCACTGTAATAATATTATTCGCCAAGTAATAACAAAATCAACGTTAGCATAAATTTGGAATTTGTGAAGGTGTTTAAGAAATTTTGGGACAACCTTATAGAGAGTCACTTTGATTATATTCCTGCTGTACCGGGTATCACATGGTTTCAACCGTGTAAACCTGACTCCAGACAGAGTCTGCTTAAAACACGGTGCGATTAAGACTGATTTTACTTTCAACTCGGATACGCTATTCATAGAAGCAAGATTCATCAAGTAATTTTAAATATGGATTGGTTAGAATTTTCACACTATTCACATACAATATAGGGGATCTATATATTCTGAATAGTATAATGAAACACAAATAGAACACAAGGATATCATAATTACCGCATTTTATGTAGCATTTTCAAATTATACATAATTATAGTGTTGAGAGAGCACTTTAAAATAGGAACGACCTTAGCTTTGACCTAAAAAGAACTAAATGTCTGTTATCTTGTATTGAAAATTTTTAGCAAACACTTATAAAAGGGCAAAGTGTCGATCAAAAAGGAAAAAAAGTTTAGAAAAACTACCTATTTTTTAAACTTCCTCCTCTAATGAATTTTAAGTTACAATATCCACCTTCGTACAAGCGCTTTAGGAACCGTTTTTAACTTGCTATCGGCCAAGAAACTTTAAAAACAGCAGTATTCGATTCCCTCTATAGTTTGGTTGTACTTATAAACACTTTCAACTAATATTAAGAACGGTTCCTAAAGTCTTTGTACTATGATGGATATTGTAACTTAATATTCATTAGAGAGGCGAACTCTGATTGGTCAATAAAGGTATCCATAAATATAGATCCCTTTATTGACTAGTCAGAGCTCGCCTGCATTATTAAACTATCTGCAATTTTTCCTCTCTTCATAATAATTTACACTAAATATAGATAATTAGAAATATTTATCAATATTTGGAGGCCAAAATATTTTTTTACAATTCAGTGGTGTTTTAATACATTTTTTACGAGATAAATATTTCTCTCGCTGAAATTCTTACAGCTTTAGAGAGAATGTCAGACTTCGGCAGTGTCTATTGTCCGAGCAGAACCAGTAATGCCACCGCCATTAAGCTCAGCGGCCCCGAGGAAGGGTTTCACCATCAGATATATATCCCCGAGCATTCTGAGGTTAACGATCGAATAGAATATTGGGGTCGACAGTTTTCTTTTTGAATGAAGTATTAACAGCAGCACACAACACTCAATAAACACACAGACAACACAGAGAGAGAGATTTACGTTCAATTACTTTCAGACGAGAAAATGATTCGAATCACAATTGAAATGCGAACAAATCGAAACTTTGTTCTTCAAACTCTGGCGTCTCTAGAACATGGATTCCAAAATAAGCGTAAGGTTTAAAGGCTGCTGGAACAACCTTGGAAGTAGACGAGTCTTTATTCAAGGTGAAAAAAAAGAATAAAAAGGTACAGTGGGGGGAAATGAAATTTTATCTAATTGTTAAAGGATAATTAATAAAATATCTTTATTAAAATTAACAAATATACATTTGCCTATTAAAAATAATTTCAAATTAGATATATATAATATCAATATGGTGATATTTAGTGAGGTTATTGTAAAAATCAAAGAGGAATTTGGTGTGTGTAATTTAACTCTGCTCTACCTTTTAGATCTTCAAGTTCGCATAACATACTCCCATGAAAGTCTTCCCAAAACTTGGATAGGCCTTGACGTCCTTGAAGGTGGTCTCCAATGTAGGTTAGGTTATGTCACTGATAAAGTTTTTTTTTTTTCAATAAAAAGAGCGTTAGTTTGCTGGATATATTGTTCTGTACGCTAAATAGAGTTTAAACCTATACATATGGTTCAGAATGAGATTTGACACATCGAGGAAAGTCCCTGGTGTGTGTCCAAAACGTCTTCCACCGAGCAATCACAGAAGGATTGAGGCTGTTGGCAATCAGCCCCATCCACCTTAATGAGCAGTAATTTGTGGGTCGCTCACCATGATTGACCTCTTTGTTGCGTAATCTCTCTCCCCGTTTATATAGCAGTCCTGGTTTGTTTTTTCTTCTTTTTATGGGCCTACCTGGGGTTTTGAGATTTGTCTATTGTTTCCTGTCTGTCGCTAACATTTTTATGCAACTTGGCAGAAAGTTTATAATTGATACCTTGACGCGAGTTGAAATTTCTTTATTTTCACGTATTTTCCGTGAAGATCATTCACCCTTGTCAAATCTCTCTATCTATGTAAATATGATAATATATATAATTTTATGCCTGTAGACACACTTGATTTGTTTTCAATCCCAACGAGGAAGGAGATGATATGTACCAAAACGTCGTGAAAATAAACAATTCTCACCTGGCCGAGACATAGTTCCAATTAGGAAAAGAATGCCGGCCGGACAACATCGGTATGAAGAAATAAGTGTTTACAGAGGACAGTATTTATAAGATTTAAAGACATTCTGTCTTAAGGGATTTGAATAAAACACAAGACGGACATTTCAAAATAGCATCATTTATAAGGATTAAACCTGCTGAGCCCAGAGGATGTTCGTGACTATTGACAAAAGTCGAGACAAAAAGCTGAAAAGAGCCATCTTCATCTCAACTTTGTTATTTAAATAGCGTAATTTTGATGTAAATATTATATTTTTCAATATTCACTTCTGCTATTGAATTTACTTTTTATAGTTTTTATTCTCAACTACAAAATAATAATCTACATTCCTCTACTTTGAATATCCTCAACTTCTGTTTTTCTCTATATTTTGGGTCTAATATTTACAAATAATTTATTCTCTATAATTCTAGTTCAATTAGAATATCATCTATATATAAACCTCGTAGCACCTTGCTATGACTATGGGAACAGAGTATTAACTATAAAGCCATGCATGGTTACAGCGCACAATAGCGTCCTCTAATGGCAAAGATCAAAAATTGTTTGCACAATTTACAAAATGTGTGCGCTTAGGTTTTGTATGTTTAATTCCTATAATCACTGATTGGAAGAAGAAAACTATTAGTGAATAGGGAGACGAACCACTCAGCGGTTCTATCAGACTGCTACAGCTATTTCCTTGCATATGCGGCTTATATTGTTGGAACTCATGGCATATAGTATGTAAATTTCTTTGAATGTATATAAATTGACCGTGCTGTTCAAATAAACAGAGTAAGCTTTATAGGTGTAGCCGAGGTTGTCTTCCTTTTCTTTCTTGCTTGACCACCCAAGGCAGCCCAAAACAATATCAAACTTTAGGTTAAAGTTTTTATTTTGTTAAAAGGGGGCTTTTTTACTTTTACTCCTTTCTTAACATATATAGTGAGCATTGCAAGTGGTACAACATTAGGACAAGAGAGAATTGTATCTCTGAAGCTTCCTTCTGCCTTCGTCCATAGTTGTAATCCCTGGTGTGCAGGTCGGTAGGGACAAGCGGAGCCCGTCCGTGGTGTCGCGGGGCGGCTGGGGCAACCGCTGGGAATTCCTGCTGTCCTGCGTGGGACTCTCGGTGGGCATCGGCAACGTCTGGCGCTTCCCCTACCTGGCGTACGCCAACGGCGGAGGTACGTACAGCAACGTGATGGCAGCAGTGAAGTGGCTGGGTAGAAAATGGTGCTGATTTGTAAGTTATCACATAGGTGTCCAGACCAGATAGGTACTTACACGAACTTCAGTGCTTTCATGAAGTCATATTCTTCTCCACCAGACTAAAATCCATGGCGGTCTTCCAGCGCACAAGTTAGAAAATACTCTATGCATGCTCGAGAGGCTATACACATCTATGAGCCCCCATAATATAAAATTGGTAGCTCTTATAAATAGATGAGTTGTACAAGAATATTCGAAATAGTTGATCCCATTATTGTTTTAAAAAGAACACAAAAGAGTTAGATTGCTTCAAATATCATAAATATATTTTGAAAGCAAGCAACATTGTTGCTTTATATTCTGTTGCAAAGTGTCCAACCGATTTTTAAAAATGCAACCATGAAGAATACTCCCGGTGAACTACATTTACAGGAAGATTCTTATGTGGATCCACCTCGTGGTGATTTACTTGAATGACAGCCCTATCTCACTGGCCAAAACACGTATATCATTAGCTTTTCTCGATTAAGGTCTTTAGTCAATAGAACCAGGACAATCTTGACTTCAGCAATAGGACCAACTCGGCTTCAACATGCTACTATGGCAGAAGAAGGCTCGCGGAACAAGTTACGGACCGGTTCCATGGTATTTAGCCCTCACCAAGGTCTAACATGGCCTTTCGTAGAGAGAAGTATCAGATTAGGGGCAAGCAATTGTCTCCATTTTTTCACAAACTAAGGTGTTTGACTAGTTGTTTAAAATTGGGACTTTGTAAACTAACCGTTTCTTAACTATTTGTCTCTATTATAGTGAAGTAATTGTTTGTAGGCAACACAAAATTGGTGCTTTTGTTCTGTTCTGAAGGATTGGGATCCATTAAGATGCTTACATACTGAGAGATTACTTATAACTTGAATGCTTGCTAAATTGTCTAATGATTAAACTTCTCTACGTATTGTACCGTGTATAACACAAAATAGACATTCTACTTTGGAAATCTACAAAATAATTGAACTAAGACCAATCAAAATTATATTTTTACCAAAAATTACGAATAAAAATGATTTCTAAAACTAGTATTCAATTATAATTTGTTTAATGTAAAATTAGAAACACATTCGCCTCCATTAAAAAAAAAAAAAGAATAATACATTTTAGATGATATATAGCCACGTTTGAAGTGTAAAAGGGAGATCAATAGGAACGTGGTACGTTTCTTTATTGAGAGGTACAATAAAATAATACATTTATACTTTTTTAATTTTATTTTATTACAGAGCGCACACAGACCTTGATAAAAATAGATTTCAAAAATCGATATATACTAAAGCTGTAACATTCTCACTTCCACATTTTTTCCTGGATAATATTTAAAAATTATATGCGCATGTTAAAAACACACTGAAATCCATTAAAATCTAGAATCATTTTCTGTCTCGCTGATCCATTAAATATTTGGATCTACCTAGGTCGAACTAAAAATATTTATATTGAGTGAATCTGCCTTACCCCCAAGGTTAATTAAAACCTTTTCATATCTGTTTATATAAAAGGGCGTACCTGGATCTGTAAAGAAAAAAAAAGCAATTTCTTTTTCAAAATATTTGGAGAGATTAATCCCTCTTTATCAATTTATTGCACAGTAAACTTAATTTACAAATTCTTGTAGATCACAAGAAAACAACTTTTTCATTGGTCAAAAATAATTAATGATAATAATACATTAAAATTTAAAATTGAAAATAAGAAGAATAATAAAATAAAAATATATATGAAAATTAAAGGCTTTTGTAAAAATAGTAATGAAGTATGTTATATAATGTATTTTGAAACAGAATTTAAGTAAATAAAAAATAGAAACAAATGGAGTTAACTGCGATTATTAAAAAAAAATTAAGTTAAAAGAGACACATAAGGTTTTGGGATTTCTTCATATCTATTTACACTAGCTGGGTCCTTCATCGATGCTATGGCCTCCAGTGACTTCCTTTGGTGTAAGTTACGGATGCCCCTGTAGATAGATTCATATCTGATATATATATATATATATATATATATAATGGGAGTACACTTTACATTCTTTGTTTGTAAAGCACTGCTAAGCGATTTCTGAAGGAAGATATTTAGTGTAAACACCACCTCGAGTATTCCAAGGTGTCCGGCTGAGTTACTCCCTGCAAGTAAAACCTGTGTTCCCAGGGGCCTTCCTGATCCCCTACTTGATCATGCTGCTGCTGGCCGGGAAGCCGCTCTACTTCCTGGAGATGGCCTTCGGTCAGTTCGCCGGCGTGGGGCCCGTGGGGGTCTGGTCCTGTCTGCCCATCGCCAAGGGTAGGTCGGCTGGACCTCTCCAGTTTCTCTCTTTATAACTCGAGTAACATTTCTTTCGTCATTCACAACAATGGGAGATAATAGGACGATATTCATGTACAATAAAGGTATTTTCCATTTTAATAAATATAGTAAAATAATTCATTTGTTATAACCAAACACTTTCAAGTTCTTTTAATCACTGATTATTTATTTTCAAGCAATTAAAAGTGCGTGGAATTGCCTGGTTTTGCAAGGTTTATGCCTCAAGATACTTCTATAAATGAGCAACACAACGCCAGTTATTTTATTTTTTCGACAAACTGGACGTTTTCTAATTATATATATATATATATATTCTCTATACCAATAGTACCCTATATATTTCCCAAGTTACCTACATATCCTGTGTTCAGTAACGGAGGATGTCTATCTTTAACAATTTATTTAGATATTGATAGTTTAAATTGTTACCAATTCGGACCGACACTCGGATAGAATCGGCTTTAAAAAAGTAAATTGATCTTGTTGTTTAAAGTCATAGTTTCTTTCAAAGGCATATCTCCACTAGTGATGACAAATTAATCAATTCGGGCTTCAGGACTTTGTAAATGCAAAGTTACAACTTCTTCCACATGTTTAGACGTGTGGTGTACTCAGTGTGGGTAATGTAAACCCGCCATCATGGTCTTTACCACAATATGTGTTTAGGATAATTATTTCATATCAAATGCATTTATAGATTGTGACTTTATTATATCACGCTTCCATTATTGAATCAACTTGGAGAATTTCTTTGAGTCGTTTCGTAATGTTAAAAGATAATTATACCTTTTACCTTTGTTGAAAGTGTTAAGAAAAAAAAATACATTTTAGAAATCCTCTCACGTTGGAAACTATCCAAAAGGTTAATACAAGGTAAAACCGTTTAGACCAAATCATTTAATCCTTGTAAATTGTACTTTCTCGTCGTGTAATTCACCTTGAAGGCACAAACGGCCTTTGTTGGAGTGTCCTCCAGAGGAAAGCTTAAAATAACGTAATGATGACTGACCCCTCACGCCTACCTGGTGACCTCGTCTACCGTTGGTGTGCTACCGATCACTTGCTGTGGGAATTAGTGAAATACGGCGGGTAGAACTAACATTTCCAACACATTAAATGTGTTGCAAGGTTACAACTGCTTCCACATGTGTAGACGTGTGGTGTACTCAGTGTGAGTAATGTAAACCCGCAATCATGGTCTTTACCACAATATGTGTTTCAGATAATTATTTCATATCAAATGCACGGTCGCCGAGATGGTACAACGAGCTCAAGACAGAGATGGCTGGTGTCGTATCGTGTTTGGGGTGTAATATGTACATGTTGGGAGAATCGTAATAATTACTCTCTATTAAAACATAAATCTTCTTTATTGAAGGCACAAAAAACAATGAATATAAATTACTATAATAAATCTAAACACTCTTACGCCTAAACGTCTCCACATATACTCTCTCCCACACCTCTCTCAAAGAAATACATATATATATATATACACTCAACACCACAGAATAAATTAAGTCACAGATTAATTCTATCACAGAATGAAAATTGATATTTTAAATAAATAACATCAACAATACAGTGGGCCACAACGTTCGATCGCGAATAAAATGATATTATTATGTAAAATCTAACATGCAAAATTTGTCGAAAATACCAAATCTCTCAAATATATTTGTTTCTTAAGATATAAATTCTAATCGGATATCTCTCTCCATCTCAAATTTTATATATTCGCATTTATAACCAAAAAAAAAAAAACAACCTTCCATGCAACTTTGCCATTTTATGTAGAAGTTCGAACTTATATAATTTGATGGAGATAACCTATCTTGTGCAAATACATTTTAATGTAATAGCTAACTTGTATAAAATTTGATTGAAATACCTAACTTTATTCAAGCACGTTGATTTTTGTGTGTTAAAACTACTTCAACATTTTGGATAAATACTGCTTCTTCTACGCCTACCTTGAATCCCAATTTATGAAATTTACTACCTGAAATAAATGGTTTCTCATTGAGTTCTAAATAACTCAACTTCTCTGACACTTACCTTCTTGATATAAACAAAAAAAAATCAGATTTCAAATAAAATATGCATTTTGTTTTCCAAATAGAGGAATATTCAAGTTATATAGTTTTTCTTTTTATATATCTCCTAGAAAAAATTATTATTATTTCAAATCTCCATTTTATATTTAATAGCTACAATATTTTTTATATATGTATCGCTCTATACGACGTTAGAGTTGTCTTAGAAATGAATTATTCGACAAAACTCTAACAAAACCTTATAAACTACTCTATAAGCATAGCCCCGTGGACCACCACGTACGACAGTGTGGTGATGCAGGTGTGGGATGGGCCATGGTGCTGGTGTGCCTGGTCGTGGTAATCTACTACTGCGTCATCATGGCCTACACCATCTTCTACATCGCCTCCACCTTCCAGGCCGTCGTGCCCTGGTCCTACTGCGACCCGTCCTGGGCCGCGAACACGCTCTGCCTCAACCGCTCCGACCTCGTAGGCCACTTTACCCTACTACTTAACTGGTGTTCTCTCTGCCTCAACCGCTCCGACCTCGTAGGCCACTTTACCCTACTACTTTACTGGTGTTCTCTCTGCCTCAACCGCTCCGACCTCGTAGGCCACTTTACCCTACTACTTTACTGGTGTTCTCTCTGCCTCAACCGCTCCGACCTCGTAGGCCACTTTACCCTACTACTTTACTGGTGTTCTCTCTGCCTCAACCGCTCCGACCTCGTAGGCCACTTTACCCTACTACTTTACTGGTGTTCTCTCTGCCTCAACCGCTCCGACCTCGTAGGCCACTTTACCCTACTACTTTACTGGTGTTCTCTCTGCCTCAACCGCTCCGACCTCGTAGGCCACTTTACCCTACTTCTTTACTGGTGTTCTCTCTGCCTCAACCGCTCCGACCTCGTAGGCTACTTTACCCTACTCCTTTACTGGTGTTCTCTCTGCCTCAACCGCTCCGACCTCGTAGGCTACTTTACCCTACTACTTTACTGGTGTTCTCTCTGCCTCAACCGCTCCGACCTCGTAGGCCACTTTACCCTACTACTTTACTAGTGTTCTCTCTGCCTCAACCACTCCTCAATGATATACATTATAGTGATGTATTTTATCCTGTACTGTGGTGTGGTTGGTTAGATGCAGTCGTTGCGGCCACAATGTTCAGAGTGGTTTCAGGTGTGAATGAATTGCACAAAAAAAAAGGACGAGGCATGTTGGGTGTCACCACAGATATGGCGAAAGAGTGAAGCTGACGCCGGTCAAGGCAGATCTGTCCAGGGTGGTCTGTCAATCATCGTTTCTCAGAGGGACTGACCTATGTTTGAGCAAGAAGGGGCACACCCGACATGTTTTTCGGACCTTTTTCCTGTCTGGCGCCGGCTGTCATTCATTCGAATTTTATTATGTCGTTTTGGTAATACATGATGGCCAAACTGGCTATTTGAATTCTGTTTTTACAGTTTTAGTTATTATACTCTAGCTATATTACATATGGGGATATAAGTATATATTATGACATATATATATTAAAAATAAAAAAGGCATATCTTGACCATGAGCACCTCTAGGTGGCAGAGCGCAGTTAGAATATACCTTTTTTATTTTTAATATCAACACCTGACCTTTTTAATAATTTTTATTTTTTATTAATTTATTAATTTCCTCCCGGCAAATTTTCCATCTATGTTTTCCCAATAGATTTAGCCCAGCCACATTGCCAACAAAACACCTCTTTGGTAGATTGTGAGGATTCCATTAGATCCTGTGTGGATCTCATGGAATAAAGTCCGCCCTAGACTGACGAGGGCCATCAGCCCGAAACCATGGTCTCTAGGTGGACGCTTATCAGTTTGCCAAAGTTGGTGTTGTGGCATTGTCACCGACCCGATGCCGCTAGTTGCGGCGACGGTCAATAGATGGCGTCAGATTCTGACGTTTATTTTGACGGGAGAGGCGACCATTGCTTCCATGGATTAATTTCCTCCCGGCAAATTTTCCATCTATATATATATTCGTGTGTATAATGTTTAACTTAATTGTGAGAGAAAGAAAATTATTTTTTGAATTATTCAAAGCAGCGCTTGAAAGAGGATCTTTTATACCTACTCAAAATTGAAAAAAAAATAAATAATATGTCGAATATTGAAGGTTTTCTATAATATCTTGAAGTCCGGGAAGCCTGTATCAGCTTAAAGCAAACAAGAAAGTCGAGTGCTAATGTAATCTGATGAAGCGCTATAAAAATACCAGTTGTGCTTGTTACCTTCCTCGTTCTTCTGTTTCACGAACTTGGATGCTAGATTCTGAGAGGAGGCGCCACAAACCTTGAAGAAATATATTTGAGACCATATCGCCTCAGTGATGATGACCTCCAATTTCTAATAAATGGGAGAAAAACTAATTTCTTCCGTGTTTGTTCTGCTAAATTTTTGTTCTAATAAAGTGCTGAACGCCTATTATATCGCGACATTTCACTAAAATTTACGGCAAATCGGCATACGGCAAATTACAATATATCTATCAATTATTATCATAATATGAAGTAATTATGCTGCCAAAGAATGCAACTTCCGTTAAAGATATTCAAAGCTTTGTGTCTTTGTAATATTCAACCAGAGCACACCTCTTTCTTAGATGAGAACGATAGCAAATGACCTTTCGTGGGATCTCGTGAAGTAGTACCTATCGATGAGGATCGTAGCCAGATTGGCTGTTTCCAAACTCGCTATCGAAGGTGAACTAAATCAAATAATGGCAAAATTTAATTTTTACGGGTTAAAACACAAAGCGAAATTTACTTGGGCCTAAAGTGAAAGTAGCTCAACACACAGAAAAGCGTGCACACAAGAGTACAACAAAAAAGGGCGTAAATAAAAACTCACGATTTTTCATATATAAAAAAAGTACTTATCTTTTATTACAGCGTTGATAGGGAGTGGACCGGGGTTACACAGTTATGCGAGGAGACCACCAAACACGGACACATAGAACGCTTTAAGTGTCTCCACAAAACTCACTCCTGGGGAAAAAACCCGCATACCTATGGTCCACCCTTATATACAAACATGGCCACATCTGTCCAATGAGAAGACGTGGGAGATCGGTTCACTTAACAAACAAACAACATTCTTCCCTCCAAACACTGAGAAGCTTAAAACTGTTTATGTTTGTCAAAATAATTTGACAATAAAATTTGAATTTTCATCTAGAAATGTCCCTTTGATTATAAATAAATCGCTTTGTGGAATATTTCCTTTTGAGACATGATACCAATCTATATTCAATTGCCTTCAAACAAAATTGCGTCGTTTCATTCGTGTCGATGATCATATTCCTATCATATATGGTTTATTTGTTCATTCTTAATTAATACACATACCTTTTCTATTTCCACTGCCAAGTGAAATATTGTATGGCAAATTCTCAGATAGTTCACAAGTCGTTTGACAGAACTCGTACAAATTGAAGCCGCGATATCCGGAACATAAGTCTCGCCATATTGTATATTTAAAATTCTGGCGCGGGACATCGGAATAGGTGTCTAAGTCGTTGAGGTCAAAGACGTCTACGGTAGATGTTTCAACATCCCCGCACCAAGCCGGCCCTGACCTTACTGGCTCAGTTTCCGGGGTTCAGGCGTAACTCTTCTATTATGTAAGTTCTTATAGCTGTAATCTGATGCAGTAACTTACTGGACTATCCTAACTTATCTGTGTCCTTCAATATAATACCTCACAGATCATTCTATCTTTCTTTGAAGGACCTATCATATTTGACCCTACAATGAATCTGTTTCTTCTTCCCCGCTAACGTGAGGATTTTCACCTTACTTTCTGGGGGGTCGGTGGAAGGATGGTCTAAACCGTTGGTTTTCGACCGCTACGACCCGAGTTCGATTCTCGCATTGGGCACTTTTTTCTGATTTTAAAAATAATGCTCCAATGGCTCCCGATTCTTGCAAAAGTCCAACCCCTCCAGCGAGTGCAATTAACTGAACGGGGCTCTGGCACATTTATAAGTGCAAAGTCGAACTGCTTTTCACATGTGTAGACATGTGGTGCACTTACAGTAAAAGCAGTTGCCTACTTCTACCCTCCATGATTATCATGGCCTGTATCACGTGTACTAAGGATAAGCAAAAGAACCTTACTTTCTTTGTTGATAGCTTAAATAACCTTACAAGAAATCTCGTTGTTAGAAAGCTTTCATTTCACAGGACGTGTTCGTGGACTTGTTTGTTCCATACTGGCCTAACTTTGCTGTGTTGATAATCCATCGTTGCATTTGTTTGTATATGCATCGTTTCATAATGTCTGCACAATAGTGAACTACCGAGTATCGGCTACTTCATTTTCAATATCAAAATGTGAAATATAAATAATCTCCAGAGTGTTTTTCAAATATCTAATTTTTTTAGCTCTATAATTAGCTCAAAATATCGTATACACATCCCCATTTTACTTTTAAATACATCCCCGCTATAGAGCGGGCGATACTCTCAGGTTCAATAACATCTAGATCAGTGATTCTCAACCTTTTTTTTTGTTGCGGCATTATTTTAAAGATTTGAAAATTTGGCGGCACAATTTTAGAATTTCGCGGCACACTTTTGCTAACTTGAATGCAAGAAAATTCAAATTATGTATCAATATTTCTATGCAAAATATAAGTAATATACATCTCTAACATTCAATTTGCTAATTTAGTTATTTTAAAAAGTAAAAAAATGAAAAAGAAAAAAAGAAAAACCAATACAAACGTGAACATAATCATATGACTAAAATTCGGCGGCACATTTTTAGAATTTCGCGGCACACAAAATTACCGCGGCACATTGGTTGAGAATCACTGATCTAGATTATAAAAATCCATTTTATTTGCGCCTCTCAACTATTGTCAGTGGTGTCCCATAGTACTACGTCTTCAAAGAGTTTGGTCAGACAACCAATAAATAGTTAAAAGATAACAGCCAGAAAATATATTTATACCTACACACTATTCCAGCTACAACATTGTCTTGGAATTGAAGGCAAACAGTTTGCAAAAATGTCAATCAACACACAAAACCCGAAGTTGAAATAATTCGAAAAGAATTTAAACATTGAGAGATATAATTTTTGATGACAACTTATAAAAAAACTGTTTCATAAAATATACTCAATGATATATGTATATTAGACCCTAATCCGTACTTTTAATAAAATAGTTTCAATCTCAAAAAAAAAATCTCTCTCTCTCTCCAGTGTTACTATAAACCTTCTTGTACCATGGTGTTGAACAATGATGAAACTCTTCTCCACTCTACTGGTGCGTATTTATCTCAAAGTTTTATTAATTGGTAGTTTGGTTCTGATAGTCCAGGCCTTAACAAACCCTGACATCATACTTGAGTTAAAACGTTTGAATGATATTTTTCATATGTTAAATAATTAATATTTTTATTTAAATTGATCATAAATTATTGTTTGCATGCATATATGATAGTTATTATAGAAATGTCGCTGGTGAAAGAAAATTTGGAACCATCTACTCTAGAAGCAACAACCCTAGAAACTCCTTAATCTCAGACATATCAATAAAGAAGCTCATTGTTAACTTTTTATGATGAAAATTCTCAATCTACATTCTAGATAGACCTTCAAATTTTTCCCTTAACCGGTTCAGCGGTAGAACACCTGATAGAACATCATCCCCTGAGTCAACCTACCTGGCGAGAGCCCAATCATTCTTCCAAGAATCTATGACTAATGGAAATATAAAATTGAGAATTTTCTCTAATTTCACATTTTTCTTTTATTTTATAATTTTCGACCAGACACACACACACTCAACTGTCGTTCTTTTCAAGGAGATCTTCATTAAAATGAAATCGAAAGAGTATAAAGTTTACATATGCAAAATGCTTACAGGTTTTAAAATCAAAATATTAATATAAGTTCTATTTCTGGAAAGATTTAAGAAGGTCTAAAGAATGAAACTTAATAACGTTCTATTTGTTCAAACAACATCCATCAGTATTTATGACCTCCTTCCCAACCTCTATTTACATACACGGGCTGTATTGGCTTCTTTTTTAGCTGCGACCCCCAGGCCATATTATAAAACTTCCACAATACATGTCTCAGGACGGCAGGTCTCTCTCTGTAAAAAAATATTAAAATATTAATAATAGAATTATAGTGTGTTTTAATATCAAGTTTTTATCTCTATACAGAGATACCTCCTATGAGTGACATATATATTATAAGCGACCACTTCTGTAAATTCAGAAAGACTTGCCTGCCCTGATCCAACATCCAATGGAAGACCATCTCTATGAAAGATAAACCTAGAGTGTCATATCTACTTATATAATTGCCTTATTCTGTCTGTGTGAAGTTCACTGTGTGAAGTTCACGGATAGATTTTGGTCAGAATGGATAAAATAAAAAAAGTGTCAAGGGATGGGAATTATACATAAAGATAAAATCTATCATGTGTGAGAAGTTTTACTGTTTAAAAGAAATTTATTTAGAAAGGATGCTAGAATTCATTAAATTTAAAATAGCTAAAACTTCAACATCCATATTTTCTAATATATTTTCTTTCATTCGAGAAATATTCTAAAGTCACAATCAATAGAAAGGATTGTTTGGACTAGGTATGGAAATTGCCAATAAATTTTTCCAACTTGTTTTTAAAAGAAAATTTTCCAAAATTACGAGAATGCACATTAGAATTTTCGGACAAAGAAGCAATAAGAAAGATCCATTAATTTTTTTTGTATTTCCAGCGAAATTCTTACACCATGTCGTTAAAGTATATTTCATGCTTCAAAGCAATTTGGCTCCCACTTGCCAAGTAAAAACAATTCCCAAAAATCCAAACATAGACGTAATATTTAATGTTCGATGAATCATATCTCTAAATGTTGTACACAGAAATACGAATATTTTATGTTCGAAGCCTTCTGAGTAGGTTCATTTATTTCTTATCCCACAGTGCATATATTCGCTGTTTGAAAGTATTGAAGGTACTTCCAGATAATTGTTAGAATGTCTAGAGATGACTGAGTCAAAATTATCACTTGGAATGTATCTGGAATTACGTCTGCAAGCTTAGGCAACCTTGGCACTGACCTTCAGTAAAAGAAATGACAATTTCTGGGATGTGCAACACCGCGACTGGAATTGTTAATGTATCTCATGACGATATGAAGGAAATATCATCCATAAATACCCAATTTTACAGATTATATCATTTAATAGACGTTTTAAAATAATTATCATTCTTTATCATTCCTTACACAATGAAATGATTACCATTTTGATGAACTTGAACGCAAGGAAAGCCTAACTATGTTCCATGTTAATTTCTCTGGGACAAGCTATGAAAGCGCCAATCGTGTGGGTGATCGTATGTCAAATGTCAATGATAATAAAATGTAAATTGAGGAAGTGACTTTTCTTTTGATATTTAATACCTTGTGATGTTTGCCATACAAATGTGGGAAATAATTGAAAAAGTAAGTAATATCTCGTTAAAATGTGAATATAATATTGAATGAGATTTTTTATATAATTTAAGATTGATGTAGCTATTTTAGAAAATTATTTGCTTCTTTTTCAACAAAACAGGACATATTGTTATTTCCTCAATCGTTTGCTTCCATATGGGCTTATGGCTTATGCTTGTTGTACAAAGAATTGACCATTCAGAAAACCTATCACAATATTTAATATGAAAATTAAGTTTGAAATTATAAATGTGTTTTAAAAACGAACCTTATAATATATATATAATATCAGGGAACAGGCTAAATCAACGTTTAGTTGATTTCTGTTCCACTAGATGGCGCTCTGCCGTCTAAAAGGCTCATATGCTCATGGTCAGGATATGCCTTTTTTGATATATATAACTATGTTGGTGAGTCTTCTCCTAAGATGTTACGATTTAGTAGCCATCCCTGTACTGATGACAGTACAGCCGAATCCCAAAACCATGATAACCAGGATTTCTCTTTCATAATATCTCGAGATATGGAGTTGTGAATTATTCACGGCTACAAATTTGCGTGATCTATTCAAAGAAAACCTAAAATGCTTTTTTTTTTCATTTCTAAAAGTAAGAATGATTTTTGTGTACCAATTTTCCCATCAAAATCACTATTATATATATAAAGTTCTATTTTACAGCCTCTGACCAGTTCTGTGCAGGTCAACGCCACCCTGAGGAACGCCACCAAGGGCGCCATCAGTGCCAGCCAGGCTTACTGGGAGTGAGTAATTCAATATAGATGTGAGAAAAGTATTCTTCTCTCTCGTCTCTCTCATTTATATTATCTCTCTCACTACAATTTTATTCAATAATCAAATATAATTAACTCGCTGATGGTAAAGCTGGAAATCAGTTAAAGCTCGTCTATCTACCAGTAGGCTGTATTGATGTCAATAAAATTATGTTAATTGTCAATTGCCTACCTTCTGAATAGAAATTGCGTGTAATATTGAGCATATAGAAAGCTATTAAGGTAACGTATGTATATAAGAATACATATAGCATATCTGCCGTGCCTCACTCAGCCACTGTAACAGCCACTTACTGTATGTAAGGTATGCAAAATGCGTGGTGTCGCTGAAGACCCGCTGACTCCACTAAACTCTGTAACGGTGGCAGAGGCGCCATATTCATTGTACTTAGTGTTATGTATATATATACAGTCGATCCTGGATAATTCGAAGCCCAAGGGGCCAAAAATATTTCGAATTATTCGAAAATTCGAATTAAAAACTGAAATTCTATTTATAGGAAATTCTAGGAACAAAGATAAATATTTGAATTAAAGACGTTTTCGAGTTAAATAGTTCAAATTATCCAATTTCTACTGTATTTATATAATTATCATTTTAAACTAGTGCAGACTGTGCACTTTTGCATGTATTGATGTCAATAAAATTATGTTAATTGTCATTTGCCTACCTTCTGAATAGAAATTTGCGTGTAATAATAAGCATATAGAAAGCTATTGAGGTAACGTATGTATGCGAGAATATAATTTGCATAACTTCTGTCCGTGTCTAACTCAGCCGCTGTAACAGCCACTACGTCCTGGAGAAGACTGCCTCCATCGCCGACCCCGGCGGCCTCAAGTGGGACCTGTGCCTGTGTCTGCTGCTCAGCTGGATCATCGTCATCGTCTGCCTTATCAAGGGCATCAAGACCTCGGGCAAGGTACGTCTTGATTCCTAGCACAGGTGATTAAACCCCACAGTCGAGAAATCAGTTTAGAATATAAAATACTTCCATAACTCTTCTCTCCTGTTTTTGTACAAGTCCGATCCCATCATTAAATATAATTAACCAAACGAGGTTCTCATACCTTTACCTCTATCACATTTCATGTTCAAAGTCGAATTGTTTTAAACTGTAAACATGTTCTACAGTATAATCTCTCTTAAGCCACTACCCACCAGGATTATGTACCATGTGTACATGGGCTTGTAAAAGACAATGTTCGTTCAGCAATATAGTGTGTGTTGTGTGTTAATATATTGATATTTAAAAAATTATTTGCAAGTCATGCCCTCTCATTTTCATTTTGTATCTTTGCAGTATAAGGTCTTTTCGAAAAATAGTGTTTGTTTATTATTTGTAAAAGTAACGTTAAAATATTGTTTCAATCTACAGCAATATATAGCGGGCTCTAAAAGGATTATATATGAAAGTGATACCTATAAACTAGGTCGATGTTAGTACTTCCAGGTCTTCATACCAACAGTAGGTGCACCCCCCCTTTCCTTCTCCATGATGTCTACAACTCTGGGAAAACCCCAGGATTATAATAAAAAAGCTGAGACAATGGAACCTAATGGAGATCGTTTAAACGACTTGAGGAATAAACAACAACAACAGGTCGAGGTTAATTGCATCGTATGTGTGTTTGGCACACTGTGATGGATTTCTTCTCTAAGTAAATGTTCATTAAACATTGTTTTCGTGTAGGTTGCTGATTCGACTGTTAGTTGCGAGAAATAGGAGAGAATTTGATCCGTATTTTCCACCATTCTCTGTGTTAGAAACCCTCGTTTCATCACCTTGTTAAATATAGAACGGTTTTGCACAAGTAACGACACTCGCATCACATCGCGACTTGTATGTTAAGGAACTACACACAAGCACATGTTTTACCCATAGTTTCCTCCGTTTTAACCTAACTTATAAATACAATAAGTTATAATCAATTTGTAATAATTTTAACATTAAATAAAAGGTATAAAACGTAAGCCTCTTTATCAATATACTAAATTTTAGATTTTACTCAAAATTTCAAAGAAAATGGATCGGATATATGATTGCAAAAGAAGCTATATTGTTCAAATGTACTTACATGTACATATACACATATGCATTGTACATTTACCATCATTTTGGAAACTTACGGTTCGAAAGTCGCAAAAATCAACCCTTAGAATTCCTTGGTCCCGCGCATATTAATAAAAGGCAAATACAAACATACTTCCGCAATTAATAAAACCAGCTTTTTCTTTTCTCCAATATTATGACAGTCTTTCAAACTTAAGATTTGATGTTTCGTAATTATAAGCGTTATCTCTCTACTACCTGGTTTCTATTTTCATCTTTATTTTTGAACTTAAAACACTCATTGATTGATTTCAAGTGTGTGACCATAAATTAATGTTTTCTCTTGTTATGTTCTTGTAAGGACGACTTGTGTTCTAGAATCTAATCACAAAGATAAAATAACGTTTCAACACCTATCTGACATATACATACGGTTGAGATTCAATCCCAAATTGAAATCACTTCAGTTCAACACTGTGCAGTGGTGTAGCTGTGAACAAACCCGACATAAAGTTTGCACAACTCTAGCTACTGACAACCACCACTCCCACACAAATCTAGATCCACCAATGTGATCCGACACTTAGCTGGCACATAGTCCAATACTGGTGTTGCTGTAAACAACCCTGACATAAAGTCTGCACAACTCTAGCTACTAACAACCACCACTCCCACACAAATCTACATCCACCAATGTGATCCGACACTTAGATGACACACAGTCCAATACTGGTGTTGCTGTGAACAACCCTGACATCGAGACTGTACAACTCTCACTACTGACAACCACCACTCCCACACAAATCTAGATCCACCAATGTGATCCGACACTTAGCTGGCACACAGTCCAATACTGATGTTGCTGTGAACAGCCCCGACATAAAGTCCGCACAACTCTCACTACTGACAACCACCACTCCCACACAAATCTAGATCCACCAATGTGATCCGACACTCAGCTGGCACACAGTCCAATACTGATGTTGCTGTGAACAGCCCCGACATAAAGTCCGCACAACTCTCACTACTGACAACCACCACTCCCACACAAATCTAGATCCACCAATGTGATCCGACACTCAGCTGGCACACAGTCCAATACTGATGTTGCTGTGAACAGCCCCGACATAAAGTCCGCACAACTCTCACTACTGACAACCACCACTCCCACACAAATCTAGATCCACCAATGTGATCCGACACTTAGCTGGCACATAGTCCAATACTGGTGTAGCTGTGAGCAACCCTGACATAGAGACTGCCTAACAGATCTCCACTACTAGCAATCAAAGCTAAATCGACCAATGTGCAGGTGGTGTACTTCGCCGCGACATTCCCCTACATCATTCTGGTCATCCTGCTGGTGACAGGTCTGCTGCAGCCCGGGGCATTCAACGGCGTCATGTACTTCATCAAACCTGACTGGGACAAGCTGCTCAAGATAGAGGTACCTTCTACCCTGTAGAAATTCAGCTGCTATTTGAACAATTCACAGAAGAGAGAGAGCATTATATATATATATGTGGTAACCGAGAGGACTCAATCCTGTCGACTCTCGCTCACTCCAGTGGTAACCGAGAGAGACAGTCAGGGTGTGGAGAGTTTTCCAATACCTCTCTGCACCTTGGAAAACCTTTCACAGCTCTCACAGAGTGCATGTAGTCGTGGTCGAGGCAGAATGGAAGACTTGGTATTGTCCACACAAAAAAAAACGAAGAGACACAGTTGTATTAGGAAAGTTCCGTGAAAAGAAAGAGTTTAGCTAGAAGAAAGAGATGTAGAGGGTTAAGAAGAGGTTTCTTACTGGTCTATGGCGGCATGGTCGAACCTTGGAGACAACTGACGAGGGCTTCCGCGGACTTGGAAGTTGCGATGTATTTCCGGCTTATCGGAGGTTTTTATAGCTTTCCGTTGCGGAAGTACTAGATCTTTATCTGATGCAATAAGGGCATCAATCACGTAAGAGATGTAATTGTACACTCTGGACGACTTTCTGGAAACTTCCTGACATCTTTAAGCCTCGTTCTTACATGTTGTTGGACTTCTATATCTCAATCTCTTTATTTAGCTCAACTCTTATTCTATTACACAGTTTTATTTTATTATTTCCAGTTTGTACAGAGTACATTACATATTGTGATGTAATGACACATGTATAACATGGGTATAATTATAGTTACAGAGGTTTTACTATTATACAGCACGTTTTACATCGTACAATATTGTTATATTATACACCAATATGGGGTTGTTGGTTCAAATTGCCATATATATATCAACAACAACAACAAAAAACCTTTATTTAAGGATGTTTACTCTAGAGCTAGAGAGAAGCCGATGTGATGGTCCCATCCATGCCATGCGTTGTGGCGTAGGTTTGGCAGAAGGCGGCCGGTCAAATGTTCTTCTCCCTCTCCCATCTCCATGGGAGCGCTCATCATGTACTCCAGCTACAACGGCTTCCGTCATAACATCTTCAGGTAGGGTTGCTGCTGGCTCTGCTGGGGCCTGGGATGACCGCTAGGTGGTGTGGCAGGGACGCCATGGTGGTCAGCGTGCTGGACACACTGACCAGTATCGTGGCTGGACTGGTCATCTTCTCTATCCTCGGCGCCATGGCGTACGAGAGCGACCAGGACATCTCCACCGTGGTGAATAGCGGTCAGTCCACCTTGGCCTCTCGAACATCTAATGTTCAGACTTCCTCCCCGCCATATTCTATGCTATCACCACGAAGAAAGCTCAGTATGAGACCAGTAGAAATGTTTAAAATATGGATTTATTATACTCTTTCTATCAATAGAATATATTTAAGTAAATGTCGAATGCCTTTACCATGACCTTTCTATATTTTTAATTTCTATGTAAAATATATAAATATTTGGATTTTTATTAAGTGGTAAATTTTCTTTTTGCAAAATAACTCAATTCCCTACAGTCCGTTCAGAGATGGAAAACATATTGAGAGGGTCTGGAACATCAGATAGTGCTAGATCATTGTATCTATTTAATAAATATTTGTTGTTATAATATGAATAGCACAAAATACTTATGGGAACTATTTTAGAGAGCTATCTGCTTCCTCAACAGTTAGCTCGTGCGATACCCATTGCTTGCCTTGAAGGACCACTTTAAGAATTTTTATAGCTTGTTTCTTGTGAAATATATTGTTTGTGAGGGTTTAAATGGCAATCCCTGATCAAATAAGGTTTCCAACTAAGTCAACACTGATTTAGAGTAAAAAGTGTGCATTGCAAATATCGACCTTTATATTCCGGATCGCCAGAAAGAAATAAAAGGTTCAATTCATTTAGAGAGTTTTCTTCAGATGCTAGAAATTAGAGTTTTTTTAAATCAACAAAGTGATTTTTTAAGATATGAAACTACGGCTAATTCAGAACGCGCCTTTTCTTAATGGAGCGTATTCAACAAAAGAATGAATTCAAGAAGTCTCTCTTTGCTGGCCTTCAAGAGATACATTATAATAAAGTAGAAGAAACTGTTCATTCAGCGTCTGTACATTACAGAAGAAGGGCGTCCACTCCACACTCCCAGACTCTGACTCACGATAGGTAGTTGGTGGGTGGGGGATAATTGCTGCTCGTATTGTACTGGACGTTCAGGAGATTAATTCAAATCGCCACAAAAAAAACATAATTTGATGGCATCGGCATTTGTAAGTTATTATGTTAACATTATCCCCCCCCCCCCCCCCCCCGGTCGCATATACGAAATTACATGTATATACACTCATGGACAAAACTTAAAGAAGTTGTACCTTTTAGCATTCATTATGAAATTGTGAAAAAGTATTATAATTACAATTATATTCTCACAATGAGTATCTTTTTTTATTTAAAATCGCTAGCTTTCAAGCGTTATTCGCTCTTCAACGGGCTTACAAAAATATCGACATGATCCCACAGAAATATTTTAAAACCTTTTAGCATGTATATCGGGATTCAGACAATAACTGAAAAATATTCTATATACGCAGTGACCTTTATTGAAGACACGTGAGATGAGCAAATGTGTACAAAATTGCCTCCGTCTCCTTAAAAAAAATGCATGTCTTAAATGCTAATTGCTCAATGTCCTAATCTTAGTTTGGTTGCGCAGGTCCTGGTCTCGCCTTCGTCGCCTACCCCGAGGCTCTGACACGACTCCCTTGTCCCCAACTGTGGTCTTTCTTTTTCTTCTTCATGCTGTTCGTACTGGGGCTGGACAGTGAGGTGAGTGTTGTTTCCACTAAATTATGTGAGGCTTCCGAACGGATGGCGTTTCTGACTGAGAAGTTCGTGGTTCCAACAAAGGATGTGTAGAAATATAAAAATGTCGTTGCATCGAATAAAAAATGGATGAGTGAGACAACACACTGAATAGTAAACTGGATATAACTGCATAGGGCAGATAAAACAGTGATCGAGGATTTATTGTCAGACAAGGTTATACACGAAGTGTACATTAAGACATTTGGTCGGGGTGATGGAAAGCCAGGTCAGACAAGGATATACATGAAGTGTACATTAAGAAACATTGGTCGGGGTGATGGAAAGCCAGGTCAGACAAGGATATACATGAAGTGTACATTAAGACATTTGGTCGGGGTGATGGAAAGCCAGGTCAGACAAGGATATACATGAAGTGTACATTAAGACATTTGGTCGGGGTGATGGAAAGCCAGATCAGACAAGGATATACATGAAGTGTACATTAAGACATTTGGTCGGGGTGATGGAAAGCCAGGTCAGACAAGGATATACATGAAGTATACATTAAGACATTTGGTCGGGGTGATGGAAAGCCAGGTCAGACAAGGATATACATGAAGTGTACATTAAGACATTTAGTCGGGGTGATGGAAAGCCAGGTCAGACAAGGATATACATGAAGTGTACATTAAGACATTTGGTCGGGGTGATGGAAAGCCAGGTCAGATAAGGATATACATGAAGTGTACATTAAGACATTTAGTCGGGGTGATGGAAAGCCAGGTCAGACAAGGATATACATGAAGTGTACATTAAGACATTTGGTCGGGGGTGATGGAAAGCCAGGTCAGATAAGGATATACATGAAGTGTACATTAAGACATTTGGTCGGGGTGATGGAAAGCCAGGTCAGATAAGGATATACATGAAGTGTACATTAAGACATTTGGTCGGGGTGATGGAAAGCCAGGTCAGACAAGGATATACATGAAGTGTACATTAAGACATTTGGTCGGGGTGATGGAAAGACAGGTCAGACAAGGATATACATGAAGTATACATTAAGACATTTGGTCGGGGTGATGGAAAGCCAGGTCAGACAAGGATATACATGAAGTGTACATTAAGACATTTGGTCGGGGTGATGGAAAGCCAGGTCAGATAAGGATATACATGAAGTGTACATTAAGACATTTGGTCGGGGTGATGGAAAGCCAGGTCAGACAAGGATATACATGAAGTGTACATTAAGACATTTGGTCGGGGTGATGGAAAGCCAGGTCAGATAAGGATATACATGAAGTGTACATTAAGACATTTGGTCGGGGTGATGGAAAGCCAGGTCAGACAAGGATATACATGAAGTGTACATTAAGACATTTGGTCGGGGTGATGGAAAGCCAGGTCAGATAAGGATATACATGAAGTGTACATTAAGACATTTGGTCGGGGTGATGGAAAGCCAGGTCAGACAAGGATATACATGAAGTGTACATTAAGACATTTGGTCGGGGTGATGGAAAGCCAGGTCAGATAAGGATATACATGAAGTGTACATTAAGACATTTGGTCGGGGTGATGGAAAGCCAGGTCAGATAAGGATATACATGAAGTGTACATTAAGACATTTGGTCGGGGTGATGGAAAGCCAGGTCAGACAAGGATATACATGAAGTGTACATTAAGACATTTGGTCGGGGTGATGGAAAGCCAGGTCAGACAAGGATATACATGAAGTGTACATTAAGACATTTGGTCGGGGTGATGGAAAGCCAGGTCAGATAAGGATATACATGAAGTATACATTAAGACATTTGGTCGGGGTGATGGAAAGCCAGGTCAGATAAGGATATACATGAAGTGTACATTAAGACATTTGGTCGGGGTGATGGAAAGCCAGGTCAGACAAGGATATACATGAAGTGTACATTAAGACATTTGGTCGGGGTGATGGAAAGCCAGGTCAGATAAGGATATACATGAAGTGTACATTAAGAAACATTGGTCGGGGTGATGGAAAGCCAGGTCAGACAAGGATATACATGAAGTGTACATTAAGACATTTGGTCGGGGTGATGGAAAGACAGGTCAGACAAGGATATACATGAAGTATACATTAAGACATTTGGTCGGGGTGATGGAAAGCCAGGTCAGACAAGGATATACATGAAGTGTACATTAAGACATTTGGTCGGGGTGATGGAAAGCCAGGTCAGACAAGGATATACATGAAGTGTACATTAAGACATTTGGTCGGGGTGATGGAAAGCCAGGTCAGACAAGGATATACATGAAGTGTACATTAAGAAACATTGGTCGGGGTGATGGAAAGCCAGGTCAGATAAGGATATACATGAAGTGTACATTAAGACATTTAGTCGGGGTGATGGAAAGCCAGGTCAGACAAGGATATACATGAAGTGTACATTAAGAAACATTGGTCGGGGTGATGGAAAGCCAGTGTGTGTGGCGATAGAAGTTTGAGGCAAAGGTGTACAGTCGGTGTGACAGTAGTTAACCCTGTGCAGTTCGCCCTGCTGGAGAACGTCATCAGCAGCGTCCTGGACGAGTTCCCGAAGCTGCGCAAGCACCGGACCTGGTTCTGTTTGGGGCTGGCGAGCTGCTGCTACCTCATCGGACTGTCGTGCATGTCCCGCGTAAGTGACCTTACATACCTTGGTAGAAATACTCTCAATATTCTCGATACTATAAAATAAACTAAAATAAGCACGTCATATGTACTATATTGTTCCGTAAAGAGCAAACATAAGGAATATCACCTATATTGTAAAATATAAGTCCTTTAAAGAAAAAATGTTTTAAAAAAATAATCAGCTTTTCGTTTTGTAAATCAAATAATCCTGAAATCTCTAATTATTTCATATATATACTTTATTTATATAATTAATTAATATTTCTGAACATCCGTCACTAAACGTGTTGATATGGTTCTGTCAGTGTACCATACGTTCTTAATCATCTAATAACAACATATCAACACACTACTAATGAGATTTTCAGTCTGGTGAAAAATACCATTTCTTGAATTTCAAAGAACTTTCTCTTCCATTATCTGGTATTGAGTTGGATGGGTGCTTCAGGGCGGTCACTACGTCTTCGAGATGATGGACAACTACGGGGGCAACGCCAGCCTCTTCTTTGTAGCCGTCATGGAGATCATCTCCATCGCCTGGATCTACGGTCAGTGACTAACTACTTACAGTCTACACAGATATACTAATCATAATGAAATTGTGAAAAACTTTTAAAATTACAAAATATTTCCTCACAATGACTTTATTTTTATTTCAAAACGCTAGCTTTCAAGTGATAATCGCTCTTCAAGGGCTTAATAAAATATCGACTCTATCTAACAAGAAATATTTACAAATACAAACGCGCGCAGCGTTATATTCCATAATATTGTTAAATGATATTTCAATTTTAAAATTTGAGTTGTAAATATCCACTTGCAAATATTCCATTTGCAAATATTTCTTGTTAGATATAGTCGATGTTTTTTAAGCCCGTTGAAGAGCGATTATCGTTTGAAAGCTAGCAATTTAAGATAAAAAAGAAACTCTCTCATTGTGAGGAAATATTTTGTAATTTTAACAGATACACTAAACTTTCCCTATAGTATCTACCATCGAGAATGTCGGCGCCACTACCCCAAATTTGAGGATTCTAAGAACCCATCTGATGACTTCTCTTCAGTCTACACGATGGTTTCAATTTTACGAATTTACACTCGCGTTATCTTCATAGTTGGCTAAATCTTGTGTGTAAACGAAATGCTTGGGGGCCGATTTTATAGTATTTATAGTATGAATAAATTAATACAAAGCAATACCGCGCCATCTATATATAACAAATGAAAGACATTAATACGCGAATGTTTATTTTCACAAATAAATCAAACTATAAATAAATGTCCATTTCTTTCAATTTCCACCTAGATTGATTGACTTGAATCTCGCTTAAATTGTAATTTATTTCATTGATAGAAAGAGAGCATTCACAAATCAGCTAGTTCAACTCCAATCTGGATATACACTCATGGGTAAAACTTAAGGAAGTAAAAACACTTTGAGGTCGCCGGAGACAGAGGCCATTTTGTTCACACTCGTTAGGTATCTCGTGAGTTTTCAATAAAGGCTACTGTGTATCAAATATCTTTCAAAGTTATTGTAAAAAACCCGATATACATGCTAAAAGGTACAACAGTCTTAGGTTTTGTCCATGAGTGTATTTTCAGAATTTTTTGTGAAATGTTTGAACGTATTCAAAATAATTCTCCCTACGCACACTGTTTTTTAATTAAAATATTACATGTATCGATCGTTAACAGAAGTTTAAATTATTGACAATTCTCAGTCTTCATCCAGCGGTCTATTCCACCAATCCTCTTCACAACTATTGTTCTTCTTGATTTACTTATAGTGTCAGTGATCGTAGGAAAACAGTGACGAAGCTAGTTACTGGAACACTGTGCAAACATGGCGCTCTCTTTTACTATTCCATCATTATGTTCATATATTAGCAACATCTATGCCATAAGATTTATATTCATTACTCTCAGATACAAATATTTCAATAATAGATCCAGAAAAGTTTTGGAGATTTAAAGGAAATTTCTCCGCGTAGCTCAATTCGTATGCAAAGTTGTTAAAAGCGAAAAAAGTAAACTAATTAAATATCAAATGAGACCAATTCTGTTATCCAAAATTGTCTACCTCGGTATTTCATATTATTTTCTCTTTTTATCTAATATAAGAGGGTGCTGGGGACAATGGGAAAAGCCCTTCATTCTGTTCGACCAATTGTTTCATTTAGTGATGTCTTCTGCTCCCCACAGTCACTTATTTGGACCATCTTTCCCTTCTTCATCTTCAAGGTACCATACCTTCTGAAACATCATGTAGAAAGTAGATCATATAGTAAATATATTTTTTTTTAATTTATTCAAATTCAATGTCGAGAAGATCTCTACAACGAAGAATCCTCCTCCATATAATGAAGGGAGGCTTAAAGAGGCCTATTATTCCCAGGTCAAAATACTCGTAGGCTCTTTAAGGCTGAGTTTATTGCTCGTATTTACCCCGATATCTAATAATGTTGGAGGTCCTCAGACCCAGTTAGTGAGGAGGCCTATTGATGAAGATTGTGTCCAGGTACCAGGGAGGTTTGCCACGACATCGAGTTCATGTTTAAAGCGACCCATTGGCTACTACTGGAAGATGACCTGGGCCATCACAGCCCCTGTCGTCCTCATTGTAAGTACAGGATGACCCAGAGCTCTGCTTTCTAGGCCAATCTTTAGTTAGAAGCCAAGCATTACTAAATGATTGAACGTTAGAATGTTCAAAACGTTTTTCTGAATACCTCCCTGATTACAGAGATATTATAAATTTTTAATTTATTCATCTCTCTCTTTTCAATGTGCAAGAAACAATGTACAATGGGTGAGGATCTCACAAATCGGCCAATCTGCAACAATTGAGGTGTCTATAATCCGGAACCATGGTACACAGCCCTATTCCGGATTTTATAAAATGTTGCGCATGATGGAAAATAAACTAATTTGAATATGCGATATTTTAATAACGATCAAAATACAATGTTTTAATATTCAAAAGAGAATATATGGTTTTATCGTTTACTTAAATACCAGTACGCAGAATTATAAAGTGATGGTTGACCTTCTAAAAAAACACGCCTTCTAAGAATTAAAATGGAAGGTTTTTAAGTTTATTTTTATTAATAATTTCCTGTCGTATTGAACACAAATATTTGGAAGGGTATCTCTGGTAATAAATTCGAATTTGGATAATTCGAAGCCCAAGGGACCAAAAAAAAAAAATTCGAATTATCCAAAAATTCAAAAAAATTAAAACATAAATTATATTTATAGGAAATCTAGGGACCAAGATAAATATTTGAATTAAAGACGTTATCCAAGTTCTCCGATATTTTTCTTTATTTTCTCTAGATCCTGTAGACGAAGAAAAGTTAATTATTGTGTATATTTTAAAAATCGAAATGTATAAAAGTCCTGATAGAATAAAAATATAAAAGGATATAAAATATAGATTCCAAATAAGCTCATATACAATCTGTAGCTTTGAAAGCGTTTGTTATGTGACTGATTTTGTTTGCAATCATGGGATTAGCTTTAAAGATAGATGGACACAATAAAACGATTCTTTTTTTAGCCTTTCACTAAGGTAACCATTGTGGGCTAAATTTATCTTCGTCAACCTTCATGCATATTCTCACCTTGTGTATATGACAACAACAAGTATTCCTTCGCCATGTATTTTCTTCCATCTGTTTAGTCGACATGAGGTGTGCCCAGTCCCTTGTCACCACGTGTTTTCTTCCATATATATATAGCCGGGATCTCAGTGATCTTTGCCCAGTCTCCACAACCACTTACTTCTTCCATCTATTCAGTTCAGGAACGTACTGTGTGCAGTTCATCTTCGTGTACTGGCTCTGCGAGCTGAAGTTGATGAGTGCCCGGAGGAGTACACGTGGTGGACGGACGTGGTGGGCTGGATCATCAGCCTGGCTATCATCATCCAGGTGCCGGGATGGGCGATCTATGCCGTGGTAAAGCAGCCTGGAGCCTCGCTGGCCGAGGTGAGATCCAGTCGGTCATTACTAGAGTACCAGCATTCAACCTATTAGCTATGCTATTTTGCCATTATAATCGTATTTACAGCATTCAACCTATTAGCTATGCTATTTTGCCATTATAATCGTATTTACAGCATTCAACCTATTAGCTATGCTATTTTACCATTATAATCGTATTTACAGCATTCAACCTATTAGCTATGCTATTTTACCATTATAATCGTATTTACAGCATTCAACCTATTAGCTATGCTATTTTACCATTATAATCGTATTTACAGCATTCAACCTATTAGCTATGCTATTTACCATTATAATCGTATTTACAGCATTCAACCTATTAGCTATGCTATTTTACCATTATAATCGTATTTACAGCATTCAACCTATTAGCTATGCTATTTTACCATTATAATCGTATTTACAGCATTCAGCCGATTAGGTTAAACTAGTTTGGCTATTTTCTTGAAAGATTTTTTTATTATTCAATAAACTTTGACTCACGATATTTTGAATAATTAGTGATTACATATGGGAACCATTATAACTACGGCTCCTTTTTTAGTTTCAATTATAAAAAAAAACTCATAAGACTGAAAATTGGAAATTACATTTTGTAGCTATTTTCATGGTTTTATTGCCAAATTTTAGGCTTTGTAACCTAAAATTCGATCCTTAGTAATAACAAGTCTTTTATAAATGGAAAATTTAATTTGTGGGGAAGTTTATTGTTCAATTTGATAGCCACATCTAGCTAGGGTACAGCAGTTTATCTTAGGAAATATACTGCTTGTGTGTATGTGTGAGGGAGTTAATCAATGACAAAAGACATTTGCATATTTACAAATGTTTTATACAGAAGGAAGTTGAGGATCAACCATATATCTCTATAGACCTTTAGTTGTAAGTTGACTTGTGGCAAATATGCTCATGAAACTTGGTCTATCGGGAGCTATTGCTTTTAGAGCTCTCGTGTTAAACTATTCGTGAGAGCTTCTATAAGTTTTTTTTTTTTTTTATCCTTGATAGAAAGTTTATCGCTGCTCCAACATGGCTTAAGTCCAAATATCTCACGAGGGTTGTTGTGCGTAGAAAGTGGCAGGGACACTGAAGCCCAGTGAGGCCTGGGGCCCGAGCTCCGCCGAGCTGAAGGAGGAATGGAAGAAGTACAAGGCAGACCGCCGAGGAGGCCAGCAGCATTTGTCGCGGCCGCAGCTCCGCAAGGTGACGCCGCTGCCCACCGACCTACCCGGCTCCGACAAGAAATACGCCTTCGACAATCTCACCTTCGAGGACCCCGTCCCGTAAGTATTAGCGGCACTTGAATATTGTGGAACTCTAGAAGTTACAGAAGTACAATCTTCAGTCGAGTGTGTCTACTCCTTGGTCTACTATATAATCATTAATGAGCCAAACCCCTCTTATCTAAATGTTCTATCAACTCAGTAAGGTTTTCAGAAAAGTAGAGAGTTTTCCTATTTTATTCAAAAAAGAAATAATGATGTCAGAAATGTTAATTTAACCGAAAGATGGCAAACAAAAATGTATTATGGTCTACCACTGACATGTTGACCTTAGTTACGAGATTCCTAGAGAGGTCTCGGAATACATGAAGTTCTATCTTACTGGATGTTTGTATCTTTGGACATATTTTCTTTAAATATGTTTACAGGGAGTTCATCTACATAGAAATTATTTCTTCTTACCTTACCTCAAGCCATTGTCGTCTTTTAGGCGTAGAAATACCCACAAAATTTATAATCACGAGGTTTGTAGGTTTTTGGCAATTAAAGAAAGGAATAGGTGACGCTGCAACTTTTTATATTTAATAAAAAATTAAACTAGCTTTCGGTAAAGCCCTTTTTGAGTTGAAATTTTGGACATGGTTCACGTTCTTTAATAAAAGGAAATTGCAGCGTCATCTATTTATTTCTTCAATCCACCAGAAGGTTCTAACCTCTACGTTGTGGCCAGGAATTCCGAGTTCTCGGTCTCCCTGAAGCTGGGAAGTTTCAACCCCCACACCCCGACATGACCGTCGTCTGCCTGCTTATTTAGTAGACGCCTAGTCACGTGACTCTGACAACCTCTTCTGTGCATTGATATTCAACTTATATTCATTGAATTCGACTTTATTTATATGTACATAGCCTGCTGCAGTTCTTTACAAGTAAATGTGTGTAAATATTTATATTTTATAATAAAGAAATATATTGGTATTTAGAATTTTTAAAATAAATAGAAGGACTTTTTATTTAACATGATTCTAACTAAATTATCAATTTCAAAAATTTGTTAAAATACAAAATAAAATAGAATTCAATACGTTTCTATATTATTAGTAATGTAATAATGTACTCGTCCAAAAATATCGGCACACTTTCATTAACCTGGTATAATTCTTTTATGGTGTTCAGATTTCAGTGTAGTTGTGGATGCTACAAGGTTTACTTAAAAATTCGTAAACACCTGCAAAAATTGGAATACCAATATTATTCGCCGTTATGTATAATGTCTTTATATTATGTATAAGTAATTGTATTATGTATTATTATGTATTCGCCGTAATAATATTATTCGCCAAGTAATAAAAACAACGCTTTAAGAAAAACACGAACTTTTGGGACAACCTTATATTTTAAATTCAAATGTTTATAAAATAGCCATATATGGAAGATGAAAACTATTTGTAAGGTCTGAATCTTCACTGGTGGTCTCTACTTGCAGTGTCACCAGCTTACTCTCAACCACAATTCTGTAAAAATTTTAAACCACAGCTTTGAAAATTCCAAACAAAACTTTTAAAGAATGTAATGACAAATTTGATTGAAACCTTCATTTAATTTGTATATATTTTTATATTTCTCCATTTTAATCACTCAAGTTTTATTCCATTTATTACACAGCGCACAATTCAGAATACCTATTTTCAGACTATAAATCCTCCGATGTAAATCATCTGCATCTGCTGATCTGTAGCATAACTACTAAGAACAATATAGAACACTGGTAACCAAAAAGGTTAGTTTCACTTGGTATTTCATTCCTAATTTTAAATTATATAAAGTATATTTATATTTTTCCAAAAAATATGTTTTTATGTTTCTTTTTATATTGTAAATACTTTCTACAAAATTAAGGATAAGATTTGACAACCATCATGACTGGGTGAGGTAGAAAACATCTGCCTTTGTCATTTAAAAAAAAAAAGACTGGGAGCACTACTCAGTAGCAAGCCACTGACTTAGCTCCAAAAGGAATGGTCGCCCCTGACTTGAGGAACAGATGGCATGTGCAGCTGCTCCTAACATAGAGTACAGACGCTGCTCATCCTGTATCCCTGGATCAGGAGCCCTTACAGGGTACTATCAGCCGGGCCAGCTAAGCCCAGGTTTTTTAGCGAGCTTATTACTGCTCCCCCTCCTCCTTTTTCATTCAGGCTTCGGACCGGCAAAGGCGGATGGTCAGGCTCAGAAATTAGGTTCACAAGTGTTTTTAAAAAAGGTAATTCACTCACTTAATAATGGGTGTGATCACCTCTTACAGCAATACATTCTTGACTCCTGCTTCTCATACTCTTTACAAGGTTGTTGATCAGTTCAATAGGAATTAGAGTCCATTCTCTTCAGATAGCAGTCTTGAGCTCATCAAGGCTTCTTTTTAGAGATAAGATGATATTACCATAATAAATAGCATTTGTTAAAATAATATTCGTCTGGCAAACATTCACTCGGGAAGAACCTGGACGAAGCCAGGTCATTCAGTTAGTGTATGATAATTATGAACATTTAATTTGAATATCCATCAGGCTTTGAATAGCCATCAAATTAATATATTTAATCAACTATATACACGCAAAATTTTCAAATGTGTTTTAAAAAAAAAGTCGGTGGATGAGGGGGTAACACGCTCGATTCCCGACAATAAGTCGGTGGATGAGAGGGTAACACGCTCGATTCCCGACAGTCATGAACCGGGATTAAATCCCGCGTTAAAATTTGTTTAATATGTGAATAACCTTCACATATTATTCATTGTTCAATTATCATGAACTAGGTTGCTCTTGCTGAGCGGTACCTATTAATGAGAAAACTAAAAAATGTGTTTTTAGTAGTTTTATATGGAGAATAGTAGCAAACACAATTTTATATTTTGAGGAATAGATTCGGTAGTTTTATAATATACTAGCCGAATGACCCGGGCAAGGCACGGGTTTTACCCGATTAAATGTTTTTATTCAAATACTATTCGTTACAATTATAAATTAGCGCCGTGGATGTCATTCATGTGAAACGTCCCGCTCCAAACTTTGTGAATTTTTAAAATATAAAAATAAAAATGTAAATTTTCACAACGATATTTGAAAATTCTATTATTTTGATTTTCAAATACTATTCTTTGCAATTATAAATTGGCGCCGTGGATGTTAATCTTGTGAAACGTCCCGCTCCAAATTTTGTGTCTGAGAAGCAATATTTTTATAGAGAGATGATCTGGCTTTGTGTCTTCTGCTCGAATGAATGTTTTTCTGTTAGAATTTTGTTCCTGCATACTAAAAATGAACTGGATTCACCCGTGGTCTCTGCTTTTTGGAATTTTTCCAGATATAATTCTGTATCTGATAATCAAATATGATACAGCAATATTATCATCATCATTTTATGAATAAAACAACTATTTTTGCACAGAACCTGTTAATTTCAATTTTTCTTGGCTAAAAATCCGCTAAATATATCTTCCAGATTTTTCTCTATGTCCTGTTAAAACACGTTTTACATGTACATTAAGTCAGCTGATATTACCTCCCTTCTTCACCGCTAGAGGCGCTGCTTGCGAGCGAAAGGACAAATTTGCAACGCAATTTGCAAATAACTCGGAGAATATTCGGGATAGAAACCTGAAATTTTCACTATATTTTTCCAGATATATATATTGCTAAAATTTCAGTCAGATTAGTTACGTATTGTGGACGTGTACAGCCGACAAACATACATACATACATACACTGACTTATATATATATATATATGTAATATTGTTGCAAATGATCCCATCGACGTATGGATAATCTGGCAGTCGTGTACGTGAGGCGAATGTTGATGTTCTTTCCACACGCGGACAACAAGAAGCAGAGGCAGGGCTAGATGTTAACATCGAGAGCGATCGGGAACAGCCCACGGGACAGAGGTGGAGGGCATGATACAAACTTTGATGCCTATCACCGAGACATGGAGAGAGACCGAGAGAGACAGAAACGGTCTGCCGATGGACACACTGTAGAACATACTGCCGCTGCCCCCCCTGCTAAAACCTGTCCTGTTTACCGGGGTCGTCTATAAAAAGCCCTGGAGGGGGCCCCATCTGGCTGGGCGTTGGCTTTTTCCTCCCCTCTGGCCCGCAGCTGACCGCTCTTTGGATCTTTATTTTGGCGTCACTATTTTTATTTTAAATACAGATAGGGGTGTACAGGTTATATTGATGAAGATATAGCATTTATACAAAATATAGGGATGGTAGCAAATAGGAACAGTGTACATTTTAATAGAAGGGTAATGTTTCGTTTTATTCTAACATAGGTAGCAGAAGGCAGCGCGCGGCGGTGTACGCGCGGCGGTGAAGGAACTGCGTCATCGCTGACCAATGGGAGGCCGTCTGGCTGCGCCGCCAGAGGGAGCTCGCCACCTTCTAGAAGATTCTTACCAACGCGCGCCACTAAAGAACCATGCCTTTCATAGCTGCTGCTTTAAATCGTATTCTTTAAATATTCATTGTAAAGAAAAATAAAATAAATTCATTTGTAAAGCTTGGGACGATTGCCTGACCAAAGATAAGTAAATTTGTTTCTTTACACTAGTATAAACATTCTATTCAATTAAGCCTAACGAGAACAAATTATTTTGTAAACAATCATTCTGCTTTTCCTACTTGCGTATTTGCCAAGTGGGAAACATAACATTGGTGCCGAAACCCGGGAATAAATCTATTAAATAATTATTTAAATATAAATAATTATAATTCATTTTGAAATATATTATTAAAATTAATAATAGCAAAAATTAAAGATGGCTGCCAAATTTAAAGCTACTTTAAATATTCTTGAATTTCATTTCAAACAAGTGGATTATTTTGAGCAAATTTCGCTCAAGATGATTGAATCGAAGGATGATGCAAATTTACAGACATTTAAAAAAGATATTTTAGATATAAAATCTAACATTGAAAAAACTTATTGTAATCTTTTAACATTTTCTGAATTTGATGATGAAGTTTACTTTTCTAGAGTTATGCAATACAAGGATAAAAAAAAAAAATCTTAGAAATTTAGTGGCGAATATCAATAAAGTATCTTGTACAGCCAGTTCAAGCAAAATTGATGATCTAAATCAACCAACCACAAGTAAAATAGAACTTCCTAAATTTAATTTACCTTCCTTTTCTGGTGATGTTAACGAATGGCTTAGTTTCAAGCAATTGTTTTCTCTGTCTATTGATTCCAATACCGCTCTAACTGATTCACAAAAGCTGCAATATTTACAATCAGCTGTTACTGGAGACGCTGAACGACTTATTAGGGGATTTCCTGTTATTGATGAAAACTATGCCCATGCTTGGGCCACATTGGTCTCCAGATATGATAATAAAAAAGAACTTGCCTTTTCACAATGTACAAAATTATTCACTTTAAAACCTTTAAAACTGATAAATTCCAAGGCCATTTTCGAACTACTAGATATATGTAATGAAGCCATGAGAAATTTTAAATCACTGGGTTTGGAAAGAAATACACTTGTTGATATCTTTCTAATACATTTCCTACAAAGAAAAATAGGTGATGATTTGAAAAGGCAATGGGAATTGACGTTGATAGATGATGGCTTTCCATCCTACGAAAATTTTATTATGTTTCTTGAAAAACAAGCAAAAAGTTTGCAATCGATAAAAGGTTATGCTAAAGAGGATAAATCTGTAGTGAAACAAACACATGTATATAATTCTATTTCAAAAGGTGATGATAAATGCCTATTATGCAAAATTTCACATCCTATATTCAAATGTGACAAGTTCCATAAAAGTTCTCTCCTTGAAAGATGGAACATAGTAAAAACCAATAACCTTTGTTTCAATTGTTTGCGATCCAACCACAGAGTAACATCATGTAAAATCACTATGCATTGTAAATCATGCAACAAAAAACATCACACTCTTTTGCATTCCTTCCAACCCGAACCTTTGAATACCACTTCAATTGAAGCCCCAATTGCCCAATCTAGCGTTTCATGTTTTCTCAGTGATACAACAAAGCCCAATGAGACAATCTTATTATCTACTGCTATCGTGAGAGTGAGAGCAGAAAATGGATCGTTTCATCCATGCAGAGCTTTGATTGATACTGGTTCTCAAAGAAGTCTAATAACAGAAAATTGTCGTGAAAAGTTGAATCTTCCTGTTAAAAAGAGCCAACTCACAGTTTTTGTAATTGGTAACCAACCAATACAGCATTCTGCTAGTGAGACTTTTCTTCAATTTAAGCCTCATTTTTCTGATAGAATATTCAAAATTTCATCCATAATACTCGATAAAATCACTGTTGATTTACCTAATTTTCTGATAAATAGAGATAATTGACCTCATCTTAAGAATACTTTATTAGCAGATCCCAATTTTGATAAAACAAGTCCCATTGATTTAGTAATTGGTGCAGACCTAGCCCCATTTTTATATACAGGAAAACTACGATTCCAAAATCATCCAGGACCAACTGCCTGTAGTTCCAAGTTAGGATGGATACTTTCAGGAAATGTTTCCAGTTCTGAGACTGGAAACAACTATATCTCATTATGCTCAACATCCCAAGGAGATGATAATCTGCGAAAGTTTTTTGAATTGGAATCGGTTCCTGCCGCTCTTCCATTGACTAGAGAGGAGAAGAGTTGCGGGGACATTTATGACAAGAACTTTTGCATATCAACAGATGGAAGATATTCTGTTGGTCTACCGTTTAAATCTGTGCCTAATCTCGGAGACTCACGTCAGAATGCCATGAAACGATTTCTTGCTCTTGAGAGAAAATTGCACAAATCTTCGAATCTTCTTCAGCAATATAAGGATTTCATGATGGAATACCTTTCTCTCAACCACATGGAGCTCATTCCGAAAAACGAACGTGACAAACCATCAGACAAGTGTTATTATATACCTCACCATTGCGTACTGCGTGAGCAGAGCAGCACTACTAAATTAAGAGTAGTGTTTGATGCATCGTGCAAAACGAGCAACAATTACTCCTTAAATGAATTTCTTCATACTGGACCAAAATTGCAGCATGATATTTTCAATATTCTTGTGAAGTTTCGTACTAATCCTATAGCTTTTACGGGAGATATTGAGAAAATGTACAGACAGATAAAAGTGAACTCTTCTGATCTCGACTTTCAGAGAATCTTCTGGAGAAATAGTCCATTGGAATCTTTATTGGAGTATAGATTGCTCACAGTAACTTATGGAATGTCGTGTGCACCATATCTTGCAATCCGTACCTTGATGCAACTTGCCACCGACAAAGAACTCCTGTTCCCAGAGGCATCTAAAATCATAAAAACTGATTTTTATGTAGACGACCTACTTTCTGGCGCAACAACAATCGAAGAAGCAAAAGTTCTCATTGATGATATCCGGAAAATCCTTTTATCTGGTGGCTTTTGCATAAGAAAATGGATGTCTAATGTCCCTGAGGTTCTTTCAGAGGTACCAGAAGCGCTGAAAGCACATGATTCATATGAAATCGGAGATAATTCATCTATTAAGATTCTTGGGATAAATTGGAATCCATCCACGGATAATTTCACAATTACAGTCAATTCACTAAAAGACGTATATTCTAAAAGACAATTGTTATCGGACATTTCTCGAATTTATGACCCTTTGGGATGGTTATCACCGGTGATCATTAGCTTCAAGATTCTGTTCCAAACTTTGTGGAAACAGGATTTGGATTGGGATGATCCCTTGTCTGAATCGTTGTGTTCTCATTGGAGGAGAGTGAAAATGGATTTGGCCATGCTAAATCATATTAAAATTCCTAGATATATTTCCTGCAAGGGACTTATACATTCTTTAGAATTCCATGGATTTTGTGATGCTTCCGAATCTGCATATTCATCAGTTGTTTATATGAAATCTCGTTTTAAATCTGGTCATGTTCAAGTCACATTGATTGCTGCCAAGACAAAAGTCGCTCCCTTGAAGGCAACATCAATACCTCGTCTGGAGCTTTGTGCTGCTCTTCTCCTTTCAAATTTATATGATTCCATTTGCAGCTCATTGCTGTTGCAAATTGACCGAGTAATTTTGTGGACAGATTCCCAGATTGTTTTATGTTGGATAAAATCTGAATCAAAACATTGGAAATCTTTTGTTGGTAACCGGATTGCAGAAATTCAGCGACTAACTCTGCAATCTTCTTGGTCCTATGTGTCTACCAAGGATAATCCTGCAGATTGCGCCTCCAGAGGTATAACTTCTTCAGAGCTAGTAAACCATTCACTTTGGTGGAATGGTCCTGATTGGCTATCAAACTCAAGTTTACAAGATCCGCTACCAATCACATATGAACTTCCAAAAGAAGTTTGTCATGAAAAAAGAAAGACTGTTCCGATTGTTCATTTGACTACTTGTCCTATTCTAGACTTTATTTTTAAATTCTCAACATTCAGGAAGCTGAGCAGAGTTACGGCATGGCTCCTAAGATTTATCCACAATGCTAGACACAGCAGCGACAAAATAAAACACAAAGAATTGTCCTCTAATGAGTTCGATAATTCAATTCGAACTCTTATTCAAATCATTCAAAGTTCAGAATTTAAAACTGAAATTCAATGTTGTAATCAAAGCAAAGTACTACCATCAAACTCAAACCTTTTATCCTTAAACCCATTTATTGATTCATCAGGAATTCTACGTGTAGGTGGTCGACTGCGCAAATCCAACCTGCAATTCAATGAGAAGCATCCAATAATTCTTCCTCACAACCATTTTGTTACAGAATTGTTTGTTCAACAATTCCACGTAGAGCATCTTCATTCTGGTCTCCAATTAACTCTGTGTGCCATCCGACAAAAGTACTGGATTCCATCCGGTAGAATTCTAGTAAAAAAGCTCATTAATCGTTGCATGACATGTTTCAAGACGAAACGCCAAGTGTCAAAACAAATCATGGGAGATCTGCCTATCCATAGAATCATACCCTCAAGCCCTTTTAGCAAAACAGGAATAGACTTCGCAGGACCATTTATAACTAAACCTAATGTCATAAGAACAAAAGTAACATTAAAATCATATATAGCATTATTCATTTGTTTCTCAACGAAGGCTATTCACCTTGAGATAGTTTCAGATCTGTCAACCCCTGCCTTCCTCGCTGCTTTTAGAAGATTCATCTCTCGTCGAGGAAAACCCTCTGATATTTTCACCGACAACGCTACTAACTTTAAAGGAGCTAAGAATATTTTGAATAATATACATCAACTTGTAAAGGATTCTTCAATTCAAAGTTATGTCGCAAATGAACACATCACTTGGCATTTTATACCTCCATCTGCTCCAAACTTCGGCGGCATTTGGGAAGCAGGAATTAAATCTTTGAAGTATCATCTCCTAAGGTGTTTAAAATCTGCAGTTTTAAATTTTGAAGAACTCAATACTCTGACAAGTCAAATTGAAGCGTGCTTGAATTCTCGCCCGTTGTATCCGATGAGTTCGGATCCAAATGATTTCAACCCTCTCACTCCAGGACATTTTTTGATTGGAAGACCATTAACAGCACTCCCAGAGCCCAGTTATCACCCTAATGACAACTACTTAACTAGATGGAAATTAATTCAAAAGGCCAGAGATGTTTTCTGGCAAAGATGGTCCAGGGAATATCTGAACAATCTGCAACAACGGTCCAAGTGGAAAAAACCCTCTTCCAACCTGAAGGTTGGAGATTTGGTGTTGGTAAAAGACTTTCCTATGCCTTCAATGCAGTGGAGCCTTGGCCGCATCACCAAGGTGTCACCTGGAGCGGATGGCAATGTCCGAGTTGTGGAACTTCAAACAGAGAAACAACATCATCTAATAAGACCCATCTCGAAGATTGCACTTCTGCCATTCTAATTCTTCTTCTTCTTTAAAAAAAAAAAGCTTTCTACACTATGTGATCCTTTTCTTTTGCCTTGTGTGTGGACTACGTCCACAGGAGGGGAGTATGTTTCGTTTTATTCTAACATAGGTAGCAGAAGGCAGCGCGCGGCGGTGTACGCGCGGCGGTGAAGGAACTGCGTCATCGCTGACCAATGGGAGGCCGTCTGGCTGCGCCGCCAGAGGGAGCTCGCCACCTTCTAGAAGATTCTTACCAACGCGCGCCACTAAAGAACCATGCCTTTCATAGCTGCTGCTTTAAATCGTATTCTTTAAATATTCATTGTAAAGAAAAATAAAATAAATTCATTTGTAAAGCTTGGGATGATTGCCTGACCAAAGATAAGTAAATTTGTTTCTTTACACTAGTATAAACATTCTATTCAATTAAGCCTAACGAGAACAAATTATTTTGTAAACAATCATTCTGCTTTTCCTACTTGCGTATTTGCCAAGTGGGAAACAAAACAGGTAAGATCTTATAATGTATCTGCTCTAACTAATTGGAAGGTATATATGTGACATATACTAAAATTGTCATTATTATACAGTTTAAAATATACGATAGAATGTGCCCCCGGTGATGATTGTTTGTTTGGGGGAAATGAAATAAAATGAATGATGACCTGACAAACCTATTATAAAATCAAACGAAATAATTTGGTCACAAATTAATTATTATTATTATTAATATAAGAGAATAAAATAGGGCAATAATATAGTGATGAGATGTCTCAATAAGATATAGAATATGATAAAAGAGAAATACATAAAGAATAAATGATAAAATTGAGAGAACATTCAAGATAAAATTAGAAATACCGTAAAAGTAATCTACTTATAGAAAAAAAAATTGAGAACCTATTGAATGAAAAAATAACTAAAATAAAAGCATAAAGCTATTAAGTTGTGTGTGAACTAAGATTATAAGTTGACGCAGAGAGTTAATGAAGGTATATGGGATGTCTGAGTATGTTCCTGCAAAGAAACATCTTAATGAGTTCTGCAATGCAGTACGAACTTGTGTTAGTGAGGTACTGTTTTAATTAACAGAACGTTCAAGATGTTCCATTTGCATCATGAGTTCAGACTAGTAGCTCCATACTATATAAGTAGGTCGAGGAATGTGGAAAGAGAGAGGTGAACGCAAGAGATGCACTGCTGCCAATGATGATGGTACCCGGCTTGTATGATGAAAAAAGAAAAAGATTGGTAATGAGCCGGGTAATAAAGATTTAAAAGAATTTAGCTGGGTATCCTGAACTCACTATTGGGAATTATATAGCGAGGAAGGATGTTTCAAGTTAGATTAATCAAATAAAAAAAATTCTGGCGAGCAAGAATATCTTTAGGGGAATATATGAAATTATGGAATGAAGAAAGGGAAGATAGCTGCAGACTGCTTCTGTCTCTCTCGGTCTCTTTCTCCATGTCTCGGTGATAGGCATTCAAGTTTGTGTCAAGGCCTCTACCTTTGTCTCGTAGGCTGTCCCCGATCACTCTCGTTGCTAACATCTAGACCTGCCTCAACTTCTTGTTGTCCGCGTGTGGGAAGAACATCAACACTCGCCTCACGTACAAGACTGCCAGTTTATCCCTACATCGACAGGATCATTTACAACAATATTACATATATGTATATTATTTTATTCAATTTAAAATAATCATTGGCGCTCTGTCATCAATATAAAGACGTTTATAATATATGTTAATAAAAGCTGTAATAAAAGACGTTAATGAATCTTTTTATTTCTTATAAGGTTTATATTGACGCTAAAGATGAGCGGTGAGGGCAATATTATCAGATGCTTCTTCCCCAGATGCATTGGCCTCCAGAACAGGTCTGGAACATGTAAAACACCATCAGACATCGCTAGCGCCATATACCACCCATCATATTATATTTTAACCCTGTAGAATATATTTTATCAGCAACAAATGAATAGAGAACCACATGTTTGCAATATAAGATAGACAATTCCAATAGGTTAAATTGTTATTTCTATATAGTCAATAAAGTGTTAGGATCTTTTAATAGAAACGTTTATTCGGTTGTTTTTTTTTTTACCTTTTTGTTCCTTCATATTTGTATATCAAGTTCTCGTCGAGAATAAGTGTCTAGAATTTATATTGACTCGTCATAGAATATGACCCCTGGACCTATGTTAAGTGGGCTCATGTTTGTTTCATTGACGAGTTAAGATTCAGTCTAGAAATTGATTCTCGACAAGTTTTTATCAGGAGAAAACCTAAGAGACCATCTTCCATCCCATTGATATCGTTTTTGGAAAAAAAAGTCTCTTGATCTGGGTTGGCTGGCTTTTTTCGAACAGACATACACTTTTCCACGTGTTTGAGGGGCTTTCATTGACACAGGGATGCAATTCTTGAGCCCTATGTGAGATCTTTAAGGGATATCATGGCCTACAGTAAATTTTTATGGATGATAGTGCTTGTCCACATAGGGCAGTGCTAGTTAGTCTACATAGGGCAGTGATAGTCAGTCCACAAAGGATAGTGCTAGTCAATGATTTCCTCAATATGAGGATATTCAGAAGATGGATTGGCCAGCCATATCTCTTGTCCTGAGTCCAATAGGATAATGCTGGAATGTCTTAAGGAGACGCATTAGAGTTCGTCCGCACCGTCCCAGAACCCTTCTCGAACTAAAACCTGTTCTTTTGGATGAGTGAGATTTATTGCATCAAGACCTCCTCAAAAACTTGTTAATCAGCCTGAAAGCCCGTTATGGGAATAGCACAGCGATTAGACAATTGATAAAGCTGCTAGAGATAACTATAATCCCTAATGACTCATATTTCTTGAGAGAGACACATCAATTTGTATATATTTGAAATAATTTAAATTTTAATATTTTAAAGTAATTTTGGGGTATTATTAAGAAAGGACACGTTTATCCCGTCAAAGTAGACGCAAGAATTGAACGCCAAATACTGATCGCTTCTACAAACTATCAGAATCGGGTCGGTGACAAAGCCACAAAACCAACTTTGACAAATTCTGAACGCCCACCTAGAGACCTTGGTTTCAAGCTAATGGTCCACTGGATCGTCAAGGTGGAGGGCAAGTAGAAGGAGCATCCACACGAATGCGCCGTTGACCACAGGTGCCTCTGTCATCCTCTGCATGCTGCTGTCCTCAGTTATCCTGCCGACTTTCTGTAATATTGTTGTAAATGATCCTGTCGGCGTATGGAGAAACCGACGTGAGGCGAGTGCTGATGTTCTTCCCATACGCGGACAACAAGAAGCAGAGGCAGGGCTAGATGTTAGCACCGAGAGTGATCGGTGACAGCCCACGGGACAGAGATAGAGGCCATGACACAAACTTGGATGCCTATCACCGAGACATGGAGAGAGAGAGTGACAGAAGCGGCCGATGGACACCCTGCTAAAACCTATCCTGTTTTCAGGGGTCGTCTATAAAATTCCCTGGAGATGGCCCCCATCTGGGCGTTGACATTTTCCCCTCTCTCTGTCCTCAGCTGCCACCATCTTTGGTTTTTTTTTTTTTGACGTTATCATTTTTAGGTTAAATACTAATAAGGGTGTACAGGTTGTATTCATAAATATATAGCATATATACAAAATATGGGGTGGTAGCAAATAGAAACAGTGTACACTTTAATAGAAGGGTATGATCTTATAAAGTATCGGCTCTAACTAATTGGAAGATATGTGACATATACTAAAAGTGTCATTATTATACGGTTTAAAATATACTATATATAATTATAATCTATATATATATAAATGAATGTATGTGTGTGTGTGTGTCTGTTTGTCCTTTATGCCTGACCAAACTACTCATTGGAACGCCATGAAACTTTGGAAAGTTATTTAGTATAGTACTGGGAAGGTTTCTAGCAAATAAATTTTTTTAAATAACTTTTCGCTTTAAAATAATCAAGATAAATATTCTAATTTATCTGTTATAATTCAACAATCTGCTCTAAATATTATCATGATGATACGATGATTTTGTAATGTAGAAAATTAGGAAAGACAAAATTCAGGATGACACGGCAATTTATTTGAGACAAGAATAATGATACAATTCCAAGGCAAGATACTATTCCTTTAACTTCCAATTACCGAGGGAACCAATTAATATTGATTTTATTCAACTTATCGAGTATTTTTCAAGGGACCGGGAAAAAATGTTCACTTTATCGAGAGATTCGTTAGACAAACCTTTACTCGGGTAAAACCCGGGCGAAGCCGGGTACGTCCGCTAGTAATATATAAATTTTAATAACTATAATAAAAATTATAGGAAAATATATCCTTATAATGAAATAATATTGGGTTTAATATTTCTCTCTCTCTCTGTATGTTTATATATTTTGTTTAATTTTGTATATATCTTGGCTCTTGATTCTCTGATGTTTTATATATTTATAAATAAAATTTGGTTATTTAACTTTCATTCAACTATAACAAAAAGGCGCTCTGTCCCGCTAAAGACATTGGCGCCAAATGAAGGAGAAAAGTAAAGTACGTATATCTATATTTTATATTTATAAATTTAAATAATAAATACAGAATATTTTAAATAAACTTATATTGCTTTTTTTTTAATGTGTATCTATAACCATGGCGTTTTCACTTTTTGCTATTGGTACATTTCTTAGTTTTGTTTCCATCATAAACATTCTATCTTTATTATATGCCTCAGCAACTAAATCATTCCCTTCATTATAAATTTTTGCTCCATCCTTATTGAAAATAACTGAATTTCCCAGGATGACTAATTCGTATACTGACAATAAATTTTTCCTTAAGTTTGGTACATGTAAGATATCTTTATGCGAATATTTTCTTGACCTTCACTTGTGCATGTTGTAAGTCTCATATCTCCTTTGGCTATGGCTTGGGTAGTTTTGGCCTTTCTCAGCTAGATTGATTTCACTTCCGTTATCTGTCACATTTTCCATCCAAATTAGGTTTGGTGTTAAATGTGCCGTGGATCCTGAATTTATATACCATATTTGTCTATCATTTCTCTCATCTGATGAATTAAAAGAGAAACTTGTAACATAGTAAACAAATAGAAACTTATCTTCTTGCGATTAGCACCTATTTACTTGTGATTTTACACGCATACTCTGTGGGAACAATTAATTGATTAAAATTTAAATATATTTACAACAGTGTATTATATATATACAAATATATATACTCATTTATTCCTCTAAAGCATTGACTCTGATGCCAATAAAATTCTGTTCGTCTATCTCGTAGTAAGCAAGGGTCAGTCTATATAAAGCAACTCACCCCGAACAGAGAACAGTAAGTTCCATCAGCAACAATCACTGTTTCCAGCGTTCCTTCCCTTCTAAGACAGGTATTTCCCTGAAATCACAGTTAAGCGCACTCCGCAACACTGATTGACACACTACTTGAACATGTGAATATTAAATTCTTAGTTCTTGGAACGTTAGGAATGGGTACTTAGCAACACTGACACAAGAGAACAATGAATATAAAATTACAATATCTGACAACATCAGAATGTTCACTTAGCGCCTCTGGTATATTACTGTAAGAGAACATTTTGTGGATGAAAAATAAAATTTCTGAAAAGATCATAACTTGTTCTCCGCAAGACTGATATAATACCTGAGAGTATGCGATATTTATATTAGTCAATATTTATATCCAACAATAATTATTTCAGATTTTATAGAAGCGAAACGAAAGAATCCAATAAAATATTTACGATATAGCTCCTGTATCCGAATCTCTCTTCGTCGTTTTCTTCCTCCATTCTGCCCTGGATAGTTGCGCTGTTGTTGGAGTAGCAACATTGCACGCTGCAGCTGAACGGTCTCCTCTAAGCATACAGATCAGTCATCATGGCGGGGCAGCATGGTACTAACACTTACCCAACCAGCCAATAGCACCGTGAGACCCGGCTGTGCTTGTTGGCATGAGGCTCTGTCACCAAAC
>CP092877.1:2811292-2895534 GCA_030710605.1 Cordylochernes scorpioides | reverse complement strand
GTTCGCCACTGATGAACCAGGCTCTCCCAATATTTTTTCATTGAAATATGGATATTTGAAGTGTGTTTCATGTAAAAAAATAAAATTCGTGCACTTAATAGTTTATTTCTCATATATAAATGGCACCTCATTGCCCTTTGTTTAAATGTTTATAAGTTGACAATCAAAATTTGAGGAGATAGTTTGTAATGATTCACCGGTAAATCCGGCAGTGACGTTTGTGTCTCTTCCTCTCTCCAGGATGTATCTTCCACAGATTTCTACCGGAGAGGACATCCTCTTAATCACGCAGGGTTAGGTGGCTTCTCCAGTAGTTGGCTCCACATTCGACGGCCTGCAGTCTCCCCTGTCAAACATGTGAGTTACTCTCTGAACATATTGAAACGTCATTTTCAGATTTCACACATCCTTATATCTTATGATGATTCCATAAAGACAGTTAGTTACATTTCCCGACCTAAATATTTGTTAAATAATGTATGTGGAAAGTTAAAAAATTTTCTCTGCCTGAAAATTACCCTTTTTAAGGTGTTCAAAAGTTTCACTTGTCATTTTAAAATATACTGCGAGTAAAATTATTAATGTTTAGTATTTGAAATATATATTGCGAGTTTATATATATTTGGTAGTAGAAATATACTGCGACTTTAATGTTTGGTAGTATGAATATACTGCTGCGAATTTATTTATTTATGTTTGATATAGAAATACACATCGACTTCAATGTTTGATAGCAGAAATATACATCGACTTCAATGTTTGGTAGTTGAAATATACATCGACTTCAATGTTTGGTAGTAGAAATATACATCGACTTCAATGTTTGGTAGTAGAAATATACATCGGCTTTAATGTTTGATAGTAGAAATATACACCGACTTCAATGTTTGGTAGGTAAAATATACTGCGAGCTTATTTATTAATGCTTGGTAATTGAGAAATATATCCCGAGTGTTCCAATGCCGGCTCTCCTGCTGATCGCACTCCAGTAGTTCCACAGTTAGGTAAACCTTCTTCCTGAAGTCGTATAAAAAGGTTTCGTCGTTGAATTAAAATTTCTCCATTTTGTGTGTTTCTCCTGTAACCGCATTCCGATTTCCTTATGTTGAACTAAACATTGTCTATTTTTTAATAAAATAAAAATGCTTAAAGTAAATATAAATTGATTTCAAAAATATTCAAAATTTAAATTTCTTTCAATGTTGTTTCCCCTTTTATAGCAGAACCTCTAAAAATGAGATACGTCTCCGCGTGTTGAAGAGAAATATAATCTCAGATGTGTTTATTTGGTCGTATGAAATGTAATTAAATATCTCCCTCGAAATTATGAAGAATTATGTAATACACAGTCACGTAGAGTATCCCTTGCAGATTTGATGGGACGGATTCCGATCATAACACCACTTTATTCCGGATAACACCCACAAGTCAATATAACTGTAATCTTTAAACTTTTAATTAGCGTCAAATATCATTGTTAAAATATTCAAGATATTTCGGCCAGTAAATCTTTTTATTATCACCTTTCAATTAATCGGCTCTACGGATAGGTTCTGAACCGTAATTATGATGGACATGCATTCTCCGCTTCACGGCAGGAGAATTCTGAAAATTCAGAGATCCCTGGGGGATCTTGAAGCCAAATGTTTCTCATATAAGAATTATACATGGACAACAATGGTAATAATTCTTGAAATTAAATATACTTCGGCCAGGAATTATTTTTATTACCTCGACGTTTCGACAGAAATCCTTTGTCCTTGTCAAGAGCAAATAAAAATTGACACATTTGGAAAGGCGTTAAAAATTATTCTTAATTATAATTGTTAACGCCTTGTCAAATGTTTTAATTTTTTGTTCGCACCTGACGAGGACAAAATATTTTTGTCGAAACGTCGAGATAATAGAAATATTTATAATACAATATAATATAGTGCGGCTTGTGATTATAAAACGACATTTAAAAATTATCCGGCATGTGTTTCTTTTCAATGAAAAATCAAAATTTTTCAAAGAAGAAATAACGATCATTTCTAACCTTAGGGATGAGGTATGGAAGGATGAATTGTGAAGAGTAATGATAACGGAAAAATATGTCCAGAGTAGCCTAGTGGACATGGCATCTGCCCGGTAAGTGGAACACTGTTGGGTTCGGTTCCCATCCCTGGACACTTTTATTTTTCCGTTTATCATTACTCTTCACAAAACATCCTTTCATACTTCATCCCTAAGGTTAGAAATAATCGTTATTTCTCCTTAAAATGAATTTCGATTTTTCGTTCAAAGAAGCACATGCGGGATAATTTTCAAATGTCGTTATACAGAAATTCTTCTGTTAGCTTTGATACTTTACTTTACATACTTTACATACTTCGGAATGTCCTTGGACGCTCAGTATGTTGATCATCGTTTACCTCTTCCCGACCTTTTTGGAAGCTTGAAACCATTCAAAAGTTCTTGAATGGGATAAAGCAGATTTGCTAAAAGCTTCTCCAATCAATTCATGCTTCTAATTAGCACTTTTTCAATTTAAAACAAAACTTAATCTTTAAACTTATCTTTAATTTTAAAAACTATGAATGCCGGCCACAGGCAACCTCTATCGTCAATAATTATATTAAAATAAATGCTCTGAATGTGATCTTCTTCGTTAATAAAACTTGAATGCAAATATAGGGAGATATAACAGGATCCAGTACGGAACTCACAGTCTCGGACATGACTCGAGAGGAAGAATACCATTGGATCGAAGGCCAAACCAAGTATTAGGGAAGCAATTCAGTGAAGGACGCTTTGATTGGCTAAGCCTATTGTTTTTTAAATATATTTATTCTGCCAAAAAAGAATATTTTTATTAAGGTTTAGGTGAGTTTGATTCACATTCGTGCAATTCACGCATTTATTACTGTATAAATTTCTTACAACATAAACCTTAGATTATTAAAACATTGGATCAGTAAACATGAGGCAACCACTTCGCTAATTTACCTTACTTTATTTTTCATATAACATTTTTGTAAAACAAAAAAGGTGATGATGATAAATTCAATGAATATTTACACAATCATAGAAAAATTATATTAAACCTTTATATAAATATTCTAACTAAATTAAACAATTCCATTTATGCATTTCATTACATGCAAGTGGAAGTGTGGTCTAAACTAGGGGTCGGCAAACTTTTGAGTCGGAAGAGTCAAAAATTACAATTTATAGAATTTTAAAGTCTTAAAGTACTCGCATAAATAATATTTACGTATGGAACTATACAAAGAGCCGCTGCTTCACATCCAAAGAGCCGCAGCTTCACATCCAAAGAGCCGCAGCTTCACATCCAAAGAGCTGCAGCTTCACATCCAAAGAGCCGCAGCTTCACATCCAAAGAGCTGCAGCTTCACATCCAAAGAGCCGCAGCTTCACATCCAAAGAGCTGCAGCTTCACATCCAAAGAGCCGCAGCTTCACATCCAAAGAGCTGCAGCTTCACATCCAAAGAGCCGCAGTTTGCCGACCACTGGTCTAAACCATTTGTTTTCGACCGCTAAGACCCGGGCTCGAATCCCGCATTGGACTTTATTTTTTCTAAATAGAAAAAAAAAATATCCAATTGGCCCCGATTCTTGCAAAATTCCAATCCCACCAGCGAATGCAAGTAACCAAATGAGGCTCTGGCATATTTGTAAGTGCAAAAGTCTAACTTCTTTTCCCATGTGTAGATTTGTGGCGCAATTACAGTAAAAGCAGTCGCTAACCACCCAACATGATTATCATGGCCTGTACCACATGTACTAGGGATAAAACAAAATCACATGCATAAAAAAATCTCTTTAGCAGCTGTACTGAAGCAATGCCTATTGTCTTAGTTGTTTGAGTTTCACATATTTAGATAGAAATACTTGTCACAACCTCAGCTTTCAGTGAAAACTAAATTCTCACCCGCTATGAACACATGTCAGCCATAGCATGTAAACTTATAAGCAATATACAGTTGTCTTTTTGATATTTTCCAAAGATAATCTGAAATTTGCAAAGATAAATAAAATGTTTTAATGCATTCGTAAAAGGGAACGTGTAGATCCCGCCTCTCCCCCTACATATATAGATCAATTTTAAAATATATATTATTTAATATTATTACATATTATAATTCATATATTTGTATCATTTGTAAATAATTTTGAAAATAATAATAAGAATTGTTGGTGAAATTTTATATGAACTTAACATCTCCCCACTTTCTGATGGTTCCTCTAAGAATGATCCTCCTTGACTGCCGAAGAGTGTATCGTGATGATAAAAAAAAACTATGGCTATGAAACATAAAGGTAGAGAAATGAAATTTGTAATATTATCTTCACAATGTGTTGTGTGTGCGCACGTATTTTATTCTACTAATTTCGAAACAATGGCGAGCATTAAACATAAAATAGTTAACTTGCTATGCTATACTTATATATTTATATCAATTTAAAGCGCTATGTCCCCCTAGGGACACTTGCCTGTCATACATGTATGCCTTTACATTTGCTTATACATATTTATTTACAATAATTTTAGGCCGTAAAGAGAATGGTCATATGATATTAACAAGGGAAAGAGTGAAAGAAGCGAGAACAGAGAACTGTGTACAAAAGATATAAATGTCTGGAAATATGTAATAAATCAACATAATATAAATTATCAGTTTCTTAAAAGATATTTGTTGCTATATAATTCAAACTATACAATATAATATAATGCGACTTGTGATTGTAAAACGACATTTGAAAACCATATCGCAAGTGTTTCTTTTCAAAGAAAAATCAAAATTTTATTTTTCAAGGAGAAATAACGAATATTTCTAACCTTATGATGAGGTATGAAAGGATGAATTGTGGAGAGTAATGATAAACGGAAAAATAAAAGTGTCCAGGGATGGGAATCGAACCCTAAGGTTAGAAATATTCGTTATTTCTCCTTGAAAAATAAAATTTTGATTTTTCGTTGAAAAGAAACACTTGCGATATGGTTTTCAAATGTCTCGTTTTACAATTCAAACTATATTTAACACTTGCCATTTTATACTTGCTACAACAAACTTTTAGCATTAAAGAGCATTAATGTCCTTCAGAGGCAATAGTCAACAACACATTGTAGCTTGAAGTTTTAATGATTAAAAACATTTTTTGTAATATTTACAATCGTCGATGGCTTTGTTCTCTTTTGTTGAGTTCTCTATGGCTTTGAGATGACGCGGAAGTTCGAGAAAACAAAACTGTCGTCATGGCCATAAACCATTGGGCGGACGTCACTTGGCAAACTTATGGCGTCGACTTGGGATGATGAGAAGGGAGAGTGTTCAGTCTGGCCAGAAGAGCTGTACCGAGCAGTTCAAAGTTCCAAGGTAAGGAAGAAGGTATTCGGAGTTTGCAGATGCCCATGACTTAATACACTATAGCCGGACACAAACAAATCTGTCTTATCATAAAGATAGAGGCTTCCTAGTTTCTAAGCATTCATAGCTCTTAAAATTAAAGATACTTCTGCCAGTAAATCTTTTATTATCTCGACGTTTCGACAAAAATCTTTTGTCTTCGTCAGGAGCGAACATAAATGAAAACATTTGGCAAAGCATTAAAAAATGTTTTAGTATTAATTTTTTAATAATTTGTAACGCTTTGCCAAATGTTTTAATTTTTGTTCGCTCCTGACGAGGACAGAATATTTTTGTCGAAACGTCAAGATAATAAAAAGATTTACTGAGCCGAAGTAATCCTTAAATTTTAATAAATCTGTCTTAGGTATTCTCTAAGGTGTTCATATCGATTCGGAATCTTTATTGTTTACAAGTTTGCTTCCAAGTATTAAAACCTTCAATTTTAAATAATAAAAAGGTAAAATACTTAAGTGAACTAACTCTCTTTAGAAATTTATCAATTTGGGGTCGCGTCTTGCAAGTTGGTTTGTTTAAACAGTTTAAAAACCTACTAAAATGCGCTAATTCACGTGAAATATACTTTTTAAACTCCATTTCTATCTTATTACAATATCATGTTTAGTATACTGGCCTAACTTGTACCAACCAGTATCAGAGTTCACAAATCTCCAAACAGACAGCTTTAATTCATTATCACAGTTTTGGGGGTTTCGACAAATTACAAAAAAAGGCATAAGACGCCCTAACTATTCTTATTTCAATTTGACTGGTCTCAAGGTTTCTCAATTCTTTCATAATCAGTGAGAAAATGTAACCAACGGGAGTGTATGGAAGCAAATTCGAACAAATCCTGCATATATTGACACCAACGAACTATCATTTACTGGGTGCACTACATTGGAGAAGTAGTATTTTATCATTAAGGAACGGTTTTTTCGGTTGAATCCAGAGTCCATACTACAGATTTTCATCAGTTTCTCTATTCTGATGAATTTACCCGATTTTTTTAAGCCGTAATTGGCCACATTTTCCATATTCACCTCCAAATAAACGATCTCGTCTAAATTTTAAACCTTAGCTCTGGATAAAAAAAAATTCATTCCATCCCATTGTCGCCTCGGATGTAAAAATGGCGAAGAGGGATAGGGATTTCGGCTGATTTTTTTCTAGAAGATTATTATCTTAATTTCTGGTGTGTTTTTCTTGGACAGTTTCTCTAATTATATTTCTCTCACAGGGTTGTTTCTACTAATCTCTTAAGGAATATAATTTCTCTCTAGAAAGAGAATTCTTTACCGCAAAAAGTAACAATATTAAAATTGTATTTATAGGAATTTAATCACCTGCTGCGCGATTTATTTATTGTAATAGAATTTCCGGTAATTATTTGTAGAGATATAATTCGGAAGATAGAATCCTCTGAAATATAAATTGTAACAACAAACTGTCTCCGAGGATAAGTTTGTTGCTTCATTTAAACTATCTTCAAGCTTTGGGGAATCGAAAACCCTTTTACTGGAATATACAACTAAATATTCCGTTATATATTCCTGTAGAAGGGTTTCCGATACCCGAAAGCTTGAGAGATCTTTAAATGAAGCAAGAAACTTATCCTTGGAGACAGTTTGTTGTTAGAACAGAGATATAATTCTTTCCTCCTCTCAAAGGCGTCGGAGCAACCCCTGTCAAAGAAGAAAAAGCAGCCTTGGGCTCGAGGTTGGTAACAATGTCATCAAATCTGTGTCGCGGACTCCATTGGTCAGCTGTCACTTCTGCCAAGTTTCCTGCTCTACCTTCCTTTGTGGCGCCTTCCGCCCTTTCTCTACATAGCTCTTTTTTATCACCTCGCGGGGAAATGCCACACTCAATAGTCCACTGTAATTATGTATTGTTGCTCTTTCAGAATTCTAAGGAGAAAATTGAATTCGCCACATGTTAGATTTCTATGTAAGCATGACGTAGATTTCCTGAGTGTGATGAGCAAGGTTCACTTTCAATTCTATGTAATATGTTTGATTATTATCTCCTGTCTGTGCCTTTTTGTTTTAAACCCACGTTTATCTGAGGTCTACATATAATTCTAGTTATATTGTTATATATATAACGCGTCTATAATAATTTCGAATTTTCATAACAGATGGTGCGCTAATGCTTCATAATATAATTCTAGTATTATAACTAATTTGATATAGCGCATTTAAGACCAAATCGAAGAAAATACTGTAGAAAAATGGAGGAGCAAGAAGAGTCAAAGGAGAGGTTTAATAGAGGACTGATGGATTTCCAGACAATGCAGCACACTCCTGAGCCAGAAGGAAGCCACCGAGGGAAGTGCTGAATATCTATCAGCCAGCTGGGCTCCAAGCGGATATATGAATAATAATGAGAGAACTCATCAAAGCTTTCCTGAAGACATTCTTCAGATATTTCTCCTTCACTATAATTCAGTTAGCATCTTAACGGCGTTTATATGTTTCTGTGTACTCCTGTAGAGGAGCAGAGATTCCCCGAAGCTCGAGATTACGTTTAATAAAGATTAAAAGAACATATCATCTCCAGAATCTTGTAGCATTTGCTTGATATTTCTCCTATAATACATACAGAGTGCTGACTTGCAAGTTCAAGCATTATGAAAAAACGTATCTAAGATTTATATGAAAATGAAGAAATTATTTCAGGTAGTTTCTTTACTAACAAAAACATTACTAAAACTTGAAATATTTTCAGAAAGTTAATACATTTATATTATATTTGGATTATAGAAAAACCTGACATGATAGAAAACTTCTCTGCCGCAGCAAATCTATATTAGGCGTGTGTCATATGCATGTTCTTAATGGGAGAATAATATGACAGAAATTATCTGCTATATTGGGGAAGGTATAGTGTTTCATTTTTGCTATTGTATTGATGATAGAATATTTTATAGATTGGAAATATATTTAAGTGACATAATTGTGTGTGACCGTATAATAAATATGAAATAAATCAACACTAGCCACAACAAATTTGGAACACCGAGGACTTTCCAAGCTTTTCCTCCAGGGCCTTGATGTAGCCCACTGGAAAAAGATCAGAGCACCACCTCACAAAGCAGCACTGGTCAAAGATGGCTGCAGCTGACCTGGACTTGCTCAGAGCCTGCTGCTGTTTGCTGTATTTCAGCTGCGTAACAGAATACCTCCTTAGTGATTGAGCTGGCCTGGCTACCCTGTCCTGGGTGGTGTTGGTTTGGCGATATGTGCCAGGCTGCGGCCTACGAACCTGTTCGCTAGAAGGCGAAAGCTTCCTCTTTTTACACTCCATCATATTGACTTTTCCAGAAGCATCTTCTTCTATTATCTCTGCCTATTTACAGCTTGTCGGGAAAGAATTTGCATATCCTTCTTCTGAGAAAGACGAAATTTTATGTTTATCATTTTATAAGACTTAGCAATTTCCATGCCAGAAATTTCTTCCGCTGATTTCTCAGCAATTCTTGCGTTTTTTTACCACCTCTCTTTAGAAAATGGGAAGCCATACCCCCAAGCTGCTCCCCCATCAGGCATTCCGCCAATACCCCAAAGGGGTTAGACAACTCGATCATATTTATTCAATTCGAAAACAATTAAAATCTATTCTTTTTTTTGGTTTATAAAAGAATGTTAAAGAACACGCCAGGCCGGCGGGCGAGCGGGAGCGCGCACATGCGTCCACGCTGCTCGAGATAAAGAGAGATTATGTGTTAAGATTTGACATTGATGATATATTTCAAATTAACTTTTGAATTAAAAGGTGCTCGTGCTATGACTAGCTAATGACACATAAGGCAGGTTCTGATTAAAATATTTTTAAAGAAATTCAAATAAAGAAGGAGAGGAACTTTCCACGCTGAGATGTCAATGACTTGTTTATGAAATATTCGCCATGGGCTGAAGTCATTCCAAGAGTCGATTAAAATTCATGAGTAGACGGTGGTAATCAATGAAGGAAGAAATGGATCCCACTCTGCTAATGATCGCAGCACTTCTTAAATGTATTCTGCCGGGAAAAAAAGGCTTGCTCTCATCCCAAAGTGATTCCATTGAATGCCGCTCATGAATCTAGATAATATTATCTGAAGTTGATATTTTTGTCACAGATTTTACATAACCAGAATCACATATATATTGTAATTCATAATGAAGAGTCGAGGAACTCAAGTTATTATTTATTTTAAATCAATACCTGTGAATAATTTAAAAGCAACTTTACACCACCTAATGTAATATCGCGTTGAAAATATTACCACTTGGAAAATTAGGAAAGACAAACTTCAGGATGACACAGCAATTTATTTAAGGTAAGAACAAACTATGAATGATTTTTAAAAGATAAGCAATAGGGAAGTTAACAGAGTATCAAAATATAAACATCAAAAAGGATACTCTCTTAATAAAATAATAAATACTTTGCTACAATATTTTCTGCCCAAATTTGCACCATCAAGATACTTAACGACGATTCCAAAAACATTTTGAAATACCTTCCCATTTTTCAACAACCTCTCAGTAATTTGTGAGGCATATGATTTGAAAAGGGGTGAAAATAATCTTGTTTTGACATATCTTTCAATTTACTAATATTTTTGAAGTTGGTTCTATTTGAGTTGCAAGGCAACAACAATAGCAATAAACAAAAATATAGAAAAATTAAAAATGTATGTACTTTGATGTGTACTTTTTGAATGAAAGATTTATTAGAACAACCCCATTGTTTCGTTATTCTACACTATCATTTCTCCAGTTCCAGTTTAAAATAACTTTATCAGTTGCCGCTCAAGCAATAGCAACCTAGATCATAAATATACAATCAATAGTTATGTACAGGGGGGTCATCATACATTACATATTTACTTAAAAATAAATATATTTATTAACTAATATTTACAATCTGTATTTTATTATAAAATAAATGAATCTTCCAGGGTTAAGTTTCTTGTGCAACTTTTATTTTCAAGCTTTCGGGCTTGTCAGTCCTTCAACAGGAATATCACGTTAAAATCTGTATTTTGTAGATCTGGTCTTGTACGATCTGCTACATGTTTCTATAATTGGGGTTTAGGAATTATTTCTGGCTACATTAATGTTTCGACATCATTTGGTTTCCCACTTTTCATTGTATTGCTTGAAATTATAAAGAACTTGTCTTGGTCTAAGGTTTCTTTTCTTTTTTTTCATTATAGTCGCAGGCTTGTTGTAAAGTTTGGCTTTGTAATTCACGAAACTTTCCAAAAAGCCTACGACTATAATGAAAACTACCATTTCTATGGAAAAATAGGTTAATTCGTATTCTTGTCCCTCCCCCTCTCTCTAACCTATTTATAGATTATTTAATTATATAATACACACAACTCCCAAAGTGCTTTAATTGCTTATATATTTCATATTGTTAATTAATTTTATTGAAACAGGCTCCATTCTTTTATTAGAAAGCCCGTTTACTTTAAACCCCAATTTAAATAAGGTTCTACCTTTGCATTACATTGCAATGCGCTTGAAAATATAATTTATAACTTGCCAAAAATTGAATAAAAGATCTCGAAAAGAAACGTTCCTTTTTTAAAGGAAACTATATTTATTATTTGTTACAAAAAATAATTGATGAAAAAAAAATTTTTTAAGAACAAAAAAAAATGTTCCCCATATTGACATTACTTAACAAAAAGGATTTTCCACAAAACCAGCTTCAACAAACCTCAATGAATGGCCGCCCTCTACTCCGTTTCTTTTACAAACGGGACAAAAATTAAGAATCACATCACGATCTTTGTTTTTTCCTGCAGCTGTTTCTTCACACCTCATAATTTGTTCAGCAAAAAATATTCTCTACTTCCATAACGTCAATGGCCGATCGTCTGTTATATAATTGTTCAAATGAGGTAGCATTCGATTTTAGGAATCTGCTCTATATTTATGGTGACAATTTCTAAACTTGGCGACATAACAGGGCTGTATCAGTGTATTCCGGGTGAATACAGATTTGACCAAACATTTATTATTATCATTATCGTAAATATAGAGGCTGCGTCTGGCTGGCATTCATAATTCTTCAAATTAAAGATACTTCGGCCAGTGAATCTTTTTATTATCTCGACGTTTCGACAAGAATCTCTTGTCTTCGTTAGGAGCAAATAAAAATGAAAACATTTGGCAAGGCGTAAAAAAATATCATTTAAAAATTAACGCTTTGCGAAATGTTTTAATCTTTATTTGCTCCTGACGAGAACAAAAGATTTTTGTCGAAACGTCGAGACAATAAAGAATTCCTGGCCGGAGTATCTTTAATTTTAAGAATTTTTATTGTCCATATTTAATTATTATTATATGAGAAACATTTGGCTTTAAGGGATCTCATCTCTGTATTTTAGAATTCTCCTGCCGTAAAGCGGAGAATGCATTTCCATCATAATTACGGTTCAGAACTACCGACAGAATCAATAAATCGAAAAGTGAATTGAGAATTATCTTTCTGTATCCACACAAATGTCTATTTGACTTGAGGGTGCGAAAATCCATTTAAATTATTTCGAATCTTGATTGGATCGGCCTTGTGGAAGATGAGAAGAACGCTAAAATAATTTTGAATTGTAATAGAGAAGATATAAAATATAATCTAAAACAAGGTTGACTCGATAACGTGTGTCGTTAGAATCCAGGGGACGATTCCTCCACTGCAATACCAAATCCTAATAATGAATGAAAAAATAGCACAAAATTGAAATGTTCGTTCCAACTTGTAGAAAGTTTTTTAACTTCTTAATTTGGAAGGAAACTCTCTTCAAATTTTCAAAGTTCAGGAATTGCTAAGCAAAGTATTATTTTGATCACAATAGTTGTGTTTGCATGTTTTACAAAGAAAAACTTTCAATCCTGGAAGATATCAATATTTTTTTAGGTTTTAAGGTTTGAATAACCAGTCTATTTTATCATATACATTTTTTGTACTCTTATAAATAGATTTGTAGATTATTCGTCTTTCGAGTGCAAACAAAAGTATCATTCCTTTACTTGAACTACTTCAAATCTGCTAATTTTCATTTTGAGTATACTAGGGAATATATTTTCTTCCCTATAAATCTATTTATAAGCAATATCCTCAAAAATGTCATTAAATATCTTCAAAAAGCCTGTTTCAGATAGTTTCTAATGGTTATTGGGTATAAAGGCATAATTAGTAACTATATAGTTCATATAGATTTGGTTTGCCGAGTGGTGTGGTGGTGTCTTGTCCAACCAGATATTGCACATTTCAGGTTTTCATTGAGCTTTGCTTCCTGTAGACATGCTTTACCAATGTGATGTTCAAACAGCAGTCTACTCAGCTCTCCCATTTTCTTCTGAATTCCATTTTTGTTTAATTGGATCGTCAATTTCCATTGCTCCATGGAAGGGGGGGGGGGGGTACCATTGCCCCGTTAGTCAGTCACATTTCAGAGTTCCCTGTAGGCCTTCACGGTTACCGTAGCGGCTCGGAGCTCATGAAGTCCTCACCGTACTTCGCTCTACAGGGCACAATCCCTTACTTGTGCATTTGCCGAGTATTATTCACATATAGCTTGTTACACACACCTGTTAGAATACAATTGCCTATGTTTATTTTCTGCCTACAACGAGAGATGTAACATAGACATACGGTATGTTTTTTATGAGCCCCGATTCAACGACTGTGTATGTGGTTATACATTTTCTTCATACGTATTTTAAAATTCAGTTTTCATAGAACTAAGCGTATTTATCATTATTACTTTTTATAATAATTTTCCCATCCTTAGTTCTACATTTTCCTGTAAATTCATTGTATATGTTATTGTATTTGTTTCATATATATAGTTTTAAAAATAAAGAAAGCATATCCTGACTAGGAGCACATGTGCTTTACAGAAGGCAGAGCGCCATCTGGTGGAACAGAAATCATGATCAGAAATCAGATGGCGCTCTGCCTTCTGTAAAGCACATGTGCTCCTGGTCAGGATATGCTTTCTTTATTTTTAATATCAACACCTGACCCACTTTTTTTCTATTGTTTTTTCATATATAGATTTAAAGTGTTCAAATTTCGGATATTGATTTTAAATGGATTTGAGATGTTTGTTATCACCATTGACACCAGGTTGATGAACGACGTACCTCAATGTCACATTTGTCACACGGAGACATCACACCAGCTGTGACACCTTTTGGCATTGGAGTATTTTCTCGAAGAACTCGCACTTTCCCATTTTACATCCACACACGCGCGCGCGCGCGCGCCGCGAGTCTGATAAATTAAAATATTTCAGAGTTTTCAAAATTAAAATTTCTATTTGGAATGCTCTTCTATCAGCATGTGAAAGTGAATTTCACAACAGAAATCCCCAAGCCATTCAAATTACAATGCAGTGCCGATCTTTTCACGTGTCCCGGGCAATAGGTCGCTGGTGATCAACGGGAACTCCCCGCAGTTTAACAACCTGGTCTACTCACTCTCATTTGACATCGGCATCGTGGAGCGCAGAGATTCAAGATATTTAAGCAGGAAGAACATTTACCTATGTATCTTATACTACATTAAAGACATATACTGTATACTGTATATGTATGTACTTTATGTCCACCATACTTTTTTATTATCCCAATGTATAACTATACAAGGTCATGGAGACTATATACATAGATCAAATTCACAATCTTGGTAGGGTTGGAATACAGGTCCTGTCTTGAGGCTCCCATACATTCCAAGAGTTGGTCTGGTGAGGCCTCTTTGGTCTTGCAGATGGTGCATTGTGGGAAGGTCTTTACACCATTCTGGAAGAGGAGTGGTCTTGTATGACCAGTTTTGAGCCTGGAAATATAGGTTGCTGCCTGTCGGTTCATACCACATTCTAGAATAGCTCCAGGCTTTTGGTTCAGATACCAATGATGGGATGTTGACTTGTCCACCATACTGGAAGGAATTACTACCATAGCTTCGATCTCAGGAATATACCTATGAGCCTAATATCAAGCTAATTTGCTTATTCCGGAGTAGTGAATAATGAGGATGACATATCAATGAATTCCTATGTGTGACACACAGCACATTGCTATTCTAACTAATCAAACAATTCTTCTACACATGTATAAACCATATTTTATAAAATAAACTGAGATTTATTATTTAAAATGATTGGATGAATTTTTGAGAATCACTCTTTTTTTACAGATCCCGGAGATTTACTAGGATATATATAATTCCACATATTTTTCGCCTCATATTAACAGTTTTTTCATCTTCAAGAAGCAAAGTCTTCTCAACTTCTCAAAGTTTTGCCAGACGAACGTTTATTTAACGATGTCTAAAGCGACTCCCCTATATCTAAAACCAGAGTGTTCATTTTAAAAAGATTCGTTGCTTTAAAGCCAACTATTTTTTTAAATCCGTTAATAAGTATCTGTTTATACTGCATATAAAGATGAAAAATTCCGTGCGATGTTTCTAAGCCTTCAATATGTGCAGGGAAGAAATGACTGAGGACACTAAGACGGTGGATCACCAGAACGGCAAGTTGGCCGTGGAGCAGGTAAGGAGGCGTGGTCCTAATATTGTCCTCTGGCCTTGTTCCGAACTGGTCTCTGGTCGTTACATAGTTATTCCACACATGTGGAGCTAATTAATACTTGATCGCCTACTGCATTCAGCACATGTGTGGAGGTAATTCGGAGTTGATCAGAGCCTGGTTCTTCCTCACTTGTGGAGGTATTTAGTAGTTAATTACATACATTTTACTCTGCTTGGTTGTTTCACACATGCGCAGGTATATATGTGTGTGTGTGAAAAATGCCTATTTTGTTACATATATGCAATCCATACTTAAATCATTAGATAGTATAAAGGCATATATTGGATTGAATAAAATATTTATTTTCCAATATTTCGGTTGGCTGAACGCCAACCTTTATCAAGGCATTACATTTTTGTATACACAAACTCAGTGCCGCATAGTGTCTACACTAATTCTAACGAGGGTGATTGAGATTGGTTGAAACGTCGTGTAAATAAATAATTTTATTGACAGAGGTGTTCACTACGGTATAGAAGTGCGGCAAGCTAACCATCATCTTTTAATTCACTACTCTTTAAGAGGATTTATTGAATATTTATTTGAGCGGTGGCAGTTTTTAGCATCAATAATATAAGCCAGAGCTCCGAAGGTATTCTTGTTTCAAGTTTAAAATTGTGTATATATTTTCTTATCTCAAAAGATTGCATCTAATGGAGTTATTTTGCAAGAAAATGTGCAGCGATTACTAATGAAGTTATAACCACGGGGAATTGGTCAACCCCCACAATTTGTGTAGATCAGAACATAATTAAATCCCGCCACCTCTGACCTAAAATACATATTTAAACGACCAATATACATAAATACACCTTAATTAGGATGTATTCTTACCTAAGAAAATTATTCCATTGAGAAACCCGAGTTTATAATTTGATTATGAAATCATGAATTATCCATTGATGCATTATATTTTTTGTCACTGGGAGGGCTGGACACTTTCCAAAATTGGCGTCCATATTCCATCGTAGGTTCTTGGTAGAAATTACCTGGCTCGACCTTGAACACTCCTCTGCAGGCCTTGTCTCTATGTCAACGTTGACTCTCGATGCAGAATTTTTCTAATAGCATCGGGGTACGTAATAGGCTTGAGGAATATATACCGTGGTATATGATTCCTGTAAAGTTGGTGTCAATTACTGTCTGGGGCAACGGCCAACTCTTGTGGCAAAATATTGTATATCATTGTTGGCAGTAGAAGATTTTGGTTAGAGTGTAAGTGATCTGTGGAGGAATTTATTGATTTTTTTTGCTTTCATTGTTGGTTGGAATGTTGGTGATCTGTGGATTATTTTATTGGTGGTATTGGCTTCCATTGTTGGCCGAAAATTTAGTTATCTTTGGAGTATTTTATTGATGGCATTGGCGTCCATTGTTGGCCGAAATTTAGTTATCTTTGGAGTATTTTATTGATGGCATTGGCTCCCATTGTTGGTGTCGGAAATTTAGTTATATGTGGAGGACTTTATTGGTGCCATTGGCTCCCATTGTTGGTCGCAGTGTTACTGATCTGTGGAGAATTATCGATGGTATAGGCTCCCATTGTTGGCCGCAGTATTACTGATCGTGGAGAATTATTGATGGTATTGGCTATTATTGGCCGGAAATTTGGTTATCAGTGGAGGATTTTATTGGTGGTATTGGCTCCTATTGTTGACCGCTGTGTTACTGATCTGTGGAGAATTATTGATGGTATTGGCTTCCATTGTTGTCCGGGAATTTAGTTATATGCGGAGGATTTCATTGATGGCATTGGCTCCCATTGTTGGCCGCTGTGTTACTGATCTGTGGAGAAATATCGATGGTATTGGCTTCCATTGTTGGCCGGAAATTTAGTTATATGTGGAGGACTTTATTGATGGCATTGTCTCCCATTGTTGGCCGCTGTGTTACTGATCTGTGGGTAATTATCGATGGTATTAGCTCCCATTGTTGGCCGCTGTGTTACTGATCTGTGGGGGAATTATCGATGGTATTGGCTTCCATTGTTGGCCGGAAATTTAGTTATATGTGGAGGACTTTATTGATGGCATTAGCTTCCATTGTTGGCCGCTGTGTTACTGATCTGTGGGGAATTATCGATGGTATTGGCTTCCATTGTTGGCCGCTGTGTTACTGATCTGTGGAGAATTATCGATGGTATTAGCTCCCATTGTTGGCCGCTGTGTTACTGATCTGTGGAGAATTATGGATGGTATTGGCTCCCATTGTTGTCCGGGAATTTAGTTTTATGTGGAGGACTTTATTGATGGCATTGTCTCCCATTGTTGGCCGCTGTGTTACTGATCTGTGGGTAATTATCGATGGTATTAGCTCCCATTGTTGGCCGCTGTGTTACTGATCTGTGGGGGAATTATCGATGGTATTGGCTTCCATTGTTGGCCGGAAATTTAGTTATATGTGGAGGACTTTATTGATGGCATTAGCTTCCATTGTTGGCCGCTGTGTTACTGATCTGTGGGGAATTATCGATGGTATTGGCTTCCATTGTTGGCCGCTGTGTTACTGATCTGTGGAGAATTATCGATGGTATTAGCTCCCATTGTTGGCCGCTGTGTTACTGATCTGTGGAGAATTATGGATGGTATTGGCTCCCATTGTTGGCCGCTGTGCTACTGATCTGTGAAGAATTATAGATGGTATTGGCTTCCATTGTTGTCCGGGAATTTAGTTTTATGTGGAGGACTTTATTGATGGCATTAGCTTCCATTGTTGGTCGCAGTGTTACTGATCTGTGGAGAATTATCGATGGTATTGGCTTCCATTGTGGCCCAAATGTTAAAGTTTTGCAGAAACTTTTTTGATATCGTGGATTTTAATTATTGGCTCGAATATGATCGAATAGTTGACGAATGGACTAACGAATCCTTTTCCTCTTCTTTTTCATTATCTCAATATTTTTAAATGCTATATATATTTATAGGTGAAAATTTAGGATAAAATAGAAATCTGCCATCTAAAATTCTCATGTGAGCGATTAGGACATGCCTCTTTTAATTTAAATATATTTATATATCGTAGCTTTCCATTCCATCAATTATTTTATATACCAACTTTTATATAAACGAAGGACTATACCCATATACATAAGAACCTCCTACTCTAGTCCTTCGTTGTTAGAATCCTAGTATATTTGATAGAATGGACAACTCTTAGATATATGCTGAGAACAAAAAAATACAGTTGCCTCCCTTCATAAGCCACCAAAGCTTGAGGTAGTCACGCGCGCTGATCTCATTCTCTCCTGCCTTTTGTTTCCAAGGCCAAGGTATGTGCAGTCAGTAAATTGATGCCGCCAGCAGTCTTGAAGACCTTGAGTGACGGCGTGGATTGCATTGACAGATCCTACCTTTGTAACTGCTGACTGTGACGTTCAGAAACTCTTGCACTGAATCTCTCTCAGGTTTAAACTGGAAGAGATTAGAATACATTAGAACTTGTCGGGGGAAGGATGCATTTTGTAGGATATCATACAAGGTTGTCCCAAATATTCGTAAACACTTGCAAAAAATTTGAATACTAATATCATTCGCTGTTATGTATAATGTCCTTGTATTAAGTATAAAGTAATTGTATTATGTAATACTATGTATCCACTGTAATAACATTATTCGCCAAGTAATAACAAAAACAACGTTTGCATAAATTTGGAATTTGTGAAGGTGTTTAAGAACTTTTGGGACAACCTTATAGAGAGTCACTTTGATTATATTCCTGCTGTATCGGGTACCACATGGTTTCAACCGTGTAAACCTGACTCCAGACAGAGTCTGCTTAAAACACGGTGCGATTAAGACAGATTTTACTCTACTCGGATACACTATTCATAGAAGCAAGATTCATCAAGTAATTTTAAAATATGGATTGGTTAGAATTTGCGCACTATTCACATACAATATAGGGGATCTGTATATTCTGAATAGTATAATGAGAGACAAATAGAACACAAGGATATCATAATTACCGCATTTTATGTAGCATTTTCAAATTATACATAATTATAGTGTTGAGAGAGCACTTTAAAATAGGAACGACCTTAGATTTGACCTAAAAATAACTGAATGTCTGTTATCTTGTACAAAATATATTCAACAAACACGCATAAAAGGTCACAAAGTGTCGATCAAAAAGGAAAGTTTACAAAACTACCTATTTTTTAAACTTCCTCCTCTAATGAATATTAAGTTACAATATCCACTTTCGTTCAAACGCTTTAGGAACCGTTCTTAACTTGCTATCGGTCAAGAAACTTTAAAAACAGCATTATTCGATTCCCTCTATAGTTTGGTTGTACTTATAAAAACTTTCAACTTATATTAAGAACGGTTCCTAAAGTGTTTGTACTATGATGGATATTGTAACTTTATATTCATTAGAGAGGCGAACTCCGATTAGTCAATAAAGGTATCTATAATTAGAGATTCCTTTATTGACTAGTCAGAGTTCGTCTGCATTATTAAACTATCTGCAATTTTTCCTCTCTTCGTAATAATTTACACTGAATGTACTGCATATATTAATGAAGATAATTAGAAATATTAATCGATATTTGGAGACCAAAATATTCTTTTACAATTCAGTGATGTTTTAATATATTTTTACGAGAGATAAATATTTCTCTCGCTAAAATTCTTAAAGCTTCTGAGAGAATTTCAGACTTCGACAGTGTCTATTGTCCAAGCAGAACCAGTAATGCCACCGCCATTAAGCTCAGCGGCCCCGAGGAAGGGTTTCACCATCAAATATATATCCCCGAGCATTCTGAGGTTAACGATCGAATAGAATATTGGGGTCGACAGTTTTCTTTTTGAATGAAGTATTAACAGCAGCACACAACCCACAATAAACACACAGACAACACAGAGAGAGAGATTTACGTTGAATTACTTTCAGACAAGAGAATGATTCGAATCACAATTGAAATGCGAACAAATCGAAACTTTGTTCTTCAAACTCTGGCGTCTCTAGAACATGGATTCCAAAATAAGCGTAAGGTTTAACGGCTGCTGGAACAACCTTGGATGTAGACGAGTCTTTATTCAAGGTGAAAAAAAAAAGAATAAAAAGGTACAGTGGAGGGAATGAAATTTTATCTAATTGTTAAAGGATAGTTAATAAACTCTCTTTATTATAATTAACAAATCAGCATTTGCCTATTAAAATAATTTCAAAGTAGATATATATAATATCAATATGGTGATATTTAGTGAGGTTATTGTAAAAATCAAAGAGGAATTTGGTGTGTGTAATTTAACTATGCTCTACCTTTTAGATCTTCAAGTTCGCATAACATACTCCCATGAAAGTCTTCCCAAAACTTGGATACGCCTTGCCGTCCTTGAAGGTGGTCTCCAATGTAGGTTAGGTTATGTCACTAATAAAGTTTTTTTTTTCAATAAAAAGAGCGTTAGCTTGCTGGATATATTGTTCTGTACGCAAAATAGAGTTTAAACCTATACATATGGTTCAGAATGAGATTTGACACATCGAGGGAATCCACTGGTGTGTGTCCAAAACGTCTTCCACCGAGCAATCACAGAAGGATTGAGGCTGTTGGCAATCAGCCCCATCCACCTTAATGAGCAGTAATTTGTGGGTCGCTCACCATGATTGACCTCTTTGTTGCGTAATCTCTCTCCCCGTTTATATAGCAGTCCTGGTTTGTTTTTTCTTCTTTTTATGGGCCTACTGAGGTTTTGAGATTTGCCTATTGTTTCCTGTCTGTCGCTAACACTTTTATGCAACTTGGCAGAAAGTTTATAATTGATACCTTGACGCGAGTTGAAAATTCTTTATTTTCACGTATTTTCCGTGAAGATCATTCACCCTTGTCAAATCTCTCTATCTATGTAAATATGATAATATATATAATTTTATGCCTGTAGACACACTTGATTTGTTTTCAATCCCAACGAGGAAGGAGATGATATGTACGGAAACGTCTGGAAAATAAACCACTCTCACCTGGCCGAGCTATAGTTTCAATTATGAAAAGAATGCTGGCCGGACAACATCGGTATGAAGAAATAAGTGTTTACAGAGAACAGTATTTATAAGATTTAAAGACACTCTGTCTTAAGGGATTTGAATAAAACACAATAGAGACATTTCAAAATAGCATCATTTATAAGAATTAAACCTGCTGAGCCCAGAGGATGTTCGTGACTATTGACAAAAGTCGAGACAAAAAGCTGACAAGAACCATATATATCTCAACTTTGTTATTTAAATAGCGTAATTTTGATGTAAATATTATATTTTTCAATGTTCACTTCTGCAATTCAATTTACTTTTTATAGTTTCTCTATGCTCAATTACAAAATAATAATCTACATTCCTCTACTTTGAATATCCTCCACTTCTGTTTTTCTTTATATATTTTGGGTCTAATGTATACACAAATTATTTATTCTCTATAATTAGATAATTTAATTAGAATATCATCTATATAAACCTCCCAGCGCCTTGCTATGACTTTAGGGGAGCACGGTACTAACTATAAAGTCATGCATGGTCTCAGCGCACAATAGCGTCCTCTAAAGGCAAAGATCAAAAATTGTTTGCAAAATTTACAAAATATGCGCTTATGTTTTGTATGCTCAAGAATAATTCTTACAATCACTTATTGGAAGATTAGAACTATTAGTGAATAGGAAGACGAACCACTCAGCGGTTTCACCAATCTAATCTATCAGACTGCTACAGCTATTTCCTTGCATATGCGGCTTATATTGTTGGAACTCGTGGCATATAGTATGTAAATTTCTTTGAATGTATATAAATTGACCGTGCTGTTCAAATAAACAGAGAAAGCTTTATAGGTGTAGCCGAAGTTGTCTTCCTTTTCTTTCTTGCTTAACCACCCAAGACAGCCCAAAACAATATCAAACTTTAGGTTAAAGTTTTTATTTTGTTAAAAGGGGACTTTTTTACTTTTACTCCTTTCTTAACATATATAGTGAGCATTGCAAGTGGTGCAACATTATGACAAGAGAGAATTGTATCTGTGAAGCTTCCTTCTGCCTCCATCTATAGTTGTAATCCTGGTGTGCAGGTCGGTAGGGACAAGCGGAGCCCATCCGTGGTGTCGCGCGGCGGTTGGGGCAACCGCTGGGAATTCCTGCTGTCCTGCGTGGGACTCTCGGTGGGCATCGGCAACGTCTGGCGCTTCCCCTACCTGGCGTACGCCAACGGCGGAGGTACGTACAGCAGCGTGATGGCAGCAGTAAAGTGGCTGGGTAGAAAATGGTGCTGATTTGTAAGTTATCACATAGGTGTCCAGACCAGATAGGCGCCTACACGAACTTTAGTGCTCTCATCAAGGCATATTCTTCTCCACCAGACTAAAATCCATGGCGGTCTTCCAGCGCACAAGTTAGAAAATACTATATACATGCTCTAGAGGCTATATACATCCATGAGCCCCCATAATATAAAATTGGTAGCTCTTATAAATAGATGAGTTGTACAAGAGTATCCCCGAAATATAGTTTATCCCATTATTGTTTTAAAGAGAACACAAAAGAGTTATAATTGCTTTAAATATAATAAATAAATTTTGAAAGCAAGCCACATTGTTGCTTTATATTCTGTTGCAGAGCATTTAACCGAGTTTTAAAAATGCGACCATGAAGAATACTCCCGGTAAACTACATTTACAGGAATATTCTTATGTGGAAACACCTCGTGGTGATTTACTTGAATAACAGCCCTATCTCACTGGCCAAAACACGTATATGATTGCTTTTCTCGATTTAGGTCTTTAGTCAATAGAACCAGGACAATATTGACTTCAGCAATAGGACCAACACGGCTTCAACATGCTACTATGGCAGAAGAAGGCTCGCGGAACAAGTTACGGACCGGTTCCATGGTATTTAGCCCTCACCAAGGTCTAACATGGCATTTTGTAGAGAGAAGTTCCAGATTAGGGGCAAGCAATTGTCTCCATTTTTTCACAAACTAAGGTGTTTGACTAGTTGTTTAAAATTGGGACTTTGTAAACTAACCGTTTCTTAACTATTTGTCTCTATTATAGTGAAGTAATTGTTTGTAGGTAACACAAAATTGGTGCTTTTGTTTTGTTCTGAAGGATTGGGGTCCATTAAGATACTTACATACTGAGAGATTACTTATAACTTGAATGCTTGCTAAATTGTTTAATGATTGAACTTATCTACGTATTGTGTACTATGTATAACACAAAATAGACATTCTACTTTGGAAATCTACAAAATAATTGAACTAAGAGAAATCAAAATTATATTTTTACCAAAAATTACGAATTAAAATGATTTCTAAAACTAGTATTCAATTAGAATTAGTTTAATGTAAAATTAGAAGCACATGCGCCTCCATTTAAAAAAAAATAATAATGCATTTATCCTTTTAATTTTATTACAGAGAGAGCACACAGACCTTGATAAAAATATATTTCAAAAATCGATATATACTAAAGCTGTAACATTTTCCCTTCAACATTTTTTTCCCGGATAATATTTAAAAATCATATGCCCATGTTAAAAACACACTGAACTCCATTAAAAGTTAGAATAATTTTCTGTCCCACGGATCTACTAAATTTTTTTATAAAAAAACTAAATAAAATTCGAACTAAAAATATTTATATTGAGTGAATCTGCCTTACTCCTAAGGCTAATTAAAACCTTTTCATATCTGATATATATGGTGGGAGTACACCTTACATTCTTTGCTTCTAAATCACTGCTAAGAGATTTCTGAAGAAAGATACTAAGTATAAACACCACCTCGAGTATCCAAGGTGTCCGGCTGAGTTACTCCCTGCAAGTAAAACCTGTGTTCCCAGGGGCCTTCCTGATCCCCTACTTGATCATGCTGCTGCTGGCCGGGAAGCCGCTTTACTTCCTGGAGATGGCCTTCGGTCAGTTCGCCGGCGTGGGGCCCGTGGGTGTCTGGTCCTGTCTGCCCATCGCCAAGGGTAGGTCGGCTGGATCTCTCCAGTTTCTCTCTTTATAACTCTAGTAACAATTCTTTCGTCATTCACAACAATGATCGGGTGCGAGAGGACGGGGTGGGGGCTTGAAAAGAATATAAATAACTAAGTTCCGTTCATTCCAGGCATATTCCATAACTCTAAGTTCTGTCCGAAACGATCTAAGACGCCGTAAAGGAGAATGCCACTAAATACTCGTTATACAAATGCTGGGTTGCATTAGATTCTTGAGACATAGTCAACGGTTTTAAATCACCGCTGGTATCACAAGTTGAAAGTGATTGACACCGTTCAAAAATTTATGGCCGCTTTTTCACCTATTGGAAATATAGTTTCGGGGTGGTGGTGGTGGCGACACCTCGAACTGTACCCAGATGTCACGGTGACAAGTCCACCACAAATTATATTTGAATTATTTTACTATCCCTCTTACTGACCGTCTAATTTACGCATATCTGATGTCTGAATATGATGTAATGGAGAAATTTTAATAAGGTAGTTGCAACTTGAAAATTCTTACACATATGTCAGATTCACGACTTTACCGACAACCCTGATCAATCGAGGGAAATATATAGAGGCTAATAGTCAATTCCAAGTTCGTACTCAACACAATATACGAGACTATTATAGGCGCGTATGATTCTTTTAAAAATTAAAAAATTTCTACTTCCCTTACTTCTTTTTGAAAGAATCATACGCGTCTATAATAGCTTCGAATTTTCATAACAGATGGCATGCTAATGCATCACAATATACATGTATTTATCTGTTCTAGTTGTGTTCAGCTCTTGAGTCAACACTACTATCTACGGTCTCCCATCCTTAACCTATCTCTCTCTAACACACGTTTTCTAATTATATATATATTCTCTATACCAATAGCACCCTATATATTTCCCACGTAACTTACATATCCTGTGTTCAGTAACGGAGGATGTCTATCTGAACAATTTATTTAGATGTTGATAGTTTAAATTGTTACCAATTCGGACCGATGCTTGGATAGAATCAACTATAAAAAAAAGTAAATTGATCTTGTTGTTTAAAGTCATAGTTTCTTTCAAAGGCATATCTCCACTAGTGATGACAAATAATCAATTCGGGCTTCACACAGGACTTTGTAAATGCAAGGTTACAACTGCTTCCACATGTGTAGACGTGTGGTGTACTCAGTGTAAGTAATGTAAGCCCACCATCACATGGTCTTTACCACAATATGTGTTTCAGAGAATTATTTTATATCGAATGCACTTATAGATTGTGACTTTATTATATCACGCTCCTATTATTGAATCAACTTTGGAGAATTTCTTTGAGTCGTTTCGTAATGTTAAAAGATAATTATACCTTTTACCTTTGTTGAAAGTGTTAAGAAAAAAATTACATTTTAGAAATCCTCTCACGTTGGAAACTATCCAAAAGGTTAATACAAGGTAAAACCGTTTAAACCAAATCATTTAATCCTTGTAAATTGTACTTTCTCGTCGTGTAATTCACCTTGAAGGCACATTGTCTCAACGGCCTTTGTTGGAGTGTCCTCCAGAGGAAGGCTTAAAATAACGTAATGATGACTGACCCCTCACGCCTACTTGGTGACCTCGTCTACCGTTGGTGTGCTACCTATCACTTGCTGTGGCAATTAGTGAAATACGGCGGGTAGAACTAATCTTTCTAACATATTTAATATTTCATATGTAAATCTTAACGGTCGCCGAGATGGTCCATCGAGCTCAAGACAGAGATTGCTAGCGTCGCATCATGTTTGGGATGTAATATATACAGTGGGCCACAACGTTCGATCGCGAATAAAATAATATTACACCTATCCCCCGATTTACACGGTAGATACGTTCCTGAGAAAAACGTGTAAATCGGGGGATAAGTGTACACAGAAATAAAATGCATTGACAGGTTAAAATATGTAGTCAGCACATAAACTCGGGATTCCTCGTGAGATGTGTACACAGCGCATGTGTTCAATCACAGTAGCATTTAGTATAGTGCGATAAAAACAAAAAAAAAACTTATTTGGAAAACCGTGTAAAAGCGAAAACGTGTAAAACAAGTACCGTGAAAATCGGGGGATAGGTATACTATGTAAAAGTTAACTTGCAAAATTTGACGAAAATACCAAATCTCTTAAATATATTTGCTGCTTAAGATATAAATGCTAATCGGATATCTCTCTCTATCTCAAATTTTATAAATTCGCATTTATAACCAAAAAACAACCTTCCATGCAACTTTGCCATTTTAGGTAGTAGATCGAACTTATATAATTTGATGGAGATATCCGATCATGTACAAACACATTTTAATATAATAGCTAACTTGTATAAAATTTATTTGAAATACAGGACTTTATTCAAGCACGTTGTTTTTGTGTGTTAAAGCTAACTTCAACATTTGAGATAAATACTGGTTCTTCTACACCTACCTTGATTCCCAATTTATGAAATTTACTACCTGAAATAAATGGTTTCTCGTTGAGTTCTAAATAACTCAACTTCTCTGACACTTACCTTCTTGAAATAAACAAAAAAAATCAGATTTCAAATAAAATATGCATTTTTTTTTTCAAATATAGGAATATTCAAGTTATATAGTTTTTAATTTTATTTATCTCATATAAAATAATTATTATTTTTTTTAATTTTATATTCAATATAGCTACAATATATTTTTTTAAATATGTATCGCTCTACGACGTTAGAGTTGTCTTAGAAATGAATTATTCGACAAAACTCTAACAAAACCTTATAAACTATTCTATAAGCATAGCCCCGTGGACCACCACGTACGAGGTGTGGGGTGATGCAGGTGTGGGCTGGGCCATGGTGCTGGTGTGCCTCGTCGTGGTAATCTACTACTGCGTCATCATGGCCTACACCATCTTCTACATCGCCTCCACCTTCCAGGCCGTCGTGCCCTGGTCCTACTGCGACCCGTCCTGGGCCGCGAACACGCTCTGCCTCAACCGCTCCGACCTCGTAGGCCACTTTACCCTACTACTTTACTGGTGTTCTCTCTGCCTCAACCGCTCCGACCTCGTAGGCCACTTTACCCTACTACTTTACTGGTGTTCTCTCTGCCTCAACCGCTCCGACCTCGTAGGCCACTTTACCCTACTACTTTACTGGTGTTCTCTCTGCCTCAAACGCTCCGACCTCGTAGGCCACTTTACCCTACTACTTTACTGGTGTTCTCTCTGCCTCAACCGCTCCGACCTCGTAGGCCACTTTACCCTACTACTTTACTGGTGTTCTCTCTGCCTCAACCGCTCCGACCTCGTAGGCCACTTTACCCTACTACTTTACTGGTGTTCTCTCTGCCTCAACCGCTCCGACCTCGTAGGCCACTTTACCCTGCTACTTTACTGGTGTTCAACCACTCCTCAATGATATACATATATAGTGATGCATTTTATCTTGTAGGATGACTGTGGTGTGGTTGGTTAGATGCAGTCGTTGCGGCCACAATGTTCAGAGTGGTTTCAGATGTGAATGAATTGCACAAAAAAGGACGAGGCATGTTGGATGTCACCACAGATATGGCGAAAGAGTGAAGCTGACGCCGGTCAAGGCAGATCTGTCCAGGGTGGTCTGTCCATCATCGTTTCTCAGAGGGACTGACCTATGTTTGAGCAAGAAGGGGCACACCTGACATGTTTTTCGGACCTTTTTCCTGTCTGGCGCCGGCTGTCATTCATTCGAATTTTATTATGTCGTTTTGGTAATACATGATGGCCAAACTGGCTATTTGAATTCTGTTTTTACAGTTTTAGTTATTATACTATAGCTAAATTACAAATGGGGATATAAGTATATATTATGACATATATATATTAAAAATAAAAAAGGCATATCTTGACCATGAGCACCTCTAGGTGGCAGAGCGCAGTTAGAATATGCCTTTTTATGTTTAATATCAATACCTGACCTTTTTAATAATTTTTATTTTTTATTAATTTATTAATTTCCTCCCGGCAAATTTTCCATCTATGTTTTCCCAATAGATTTGGCCCAGCCACATTGCCAACAAAACACCTCTTTGGTAGATTGTGAGGATTCCATTGGATCCCGTGTAGATCTCGTGGAATAAAGTCCGCCCTAGACTGACGAGGGCCATTAGCCCGAAACCATGGTCTCTTAGGTGGACGCTTATCAGTTTGCCAAAGTTGGTGTTGTGGCTTTGTCACCGACCCGATGTCGCTAGTTGCGGCGACGGTCAATAGATGGCGTCAGATTCTGACGTTTATTTTGACGGGAGAGGCGACCATTGCTTCCATGGATTAATTTCCTTCCGGCAAATTTTCCATATATATATATTCGTGTGTATAGTTTTTAACTTAATTGTGAGAGAAAGAAATTTTTTTTTTGAATTATTCAAAGCAGCGCTTGAAAGAGGATATTTTATACCTACTCAAAATTGAAAAAAATAAATAATATGTCGAATATTGAAAGTTTTCAATTATATCTTGAAGTCCGGGAAGCAAGTATCAGCTTAAAGCAAACAAGAAAGTCGAGTGCTAATGTAATCTGATGAAGTGCTATAAAAATACCAGTTGTGCTTGCTACCTTCCTTGTTCTTCTGTTTCACGAACTTGGATGCTAGATTGTGAAAGGAGGCGCCACAAACCTTGAAGAAATATATTTGAGACCATATCGCCTCAGTGATGATGACCTCCAATTTATAATAAATGGGAGAAAAACTAATTTCTTCCGTGTTTGTTCTGCTAAATTTTTGTTCTAATAAAGTGCTGAACGCCTATTATATCGCGACATTTCACTAAAATTTACGGTGAATCTTTTTGCGAGATATCTATCAACTATTATCATATTATGAGGTAATTATGTTACCAAAGAATACAATTTCCGTTAAAGAAATCCAAAGCTTTGTGTCTTTGTAATATTCAACCAGAGCACACCTCTTTCTTAGATGAGAACTATAGCAAATGACCTTTCGTAGGATCTCGTGAAGCCACCATCACAGTACGTGAAGATCGTAGCTAGAAGCTAGGATTGGCTCTTTCCAAACTCGCTATCGAAGGTGAACTAAATGAAATAATGACAAAATTTAATTTTTACGGGTTAACACACAAAGTGCAATTTACACAAGGCTTAAAGTGAAAATAACTTAACACACAGAAAAGCGTACACACAAGAGTACAACAAAAAAGGGCGTAAATAAAAACTCACGATTTTTCATATATAAAAAAAGTACTTATCTTTTATTACAGCGTTGATAGGGAGTGGACCCGGGGTTACACAGGTATGCCGGGAGACCACCAAACACGGACACAGAGAACGCTTTAGCGTCTCCACACAACTCACTCCTGGGGGGAAAACCCCGCATACCTATGGTCCACCCTTATATACAAACATGGCCACATTTGTCCAGTGAGAAGGCGTGGGAGATCGGTTCACTTAAAAAAAACAAACATTTTTCACTCTAAACACTGAGAAGCTTAAAACTACTTATGTTTGTCAAAATAACTTAACATAAAATTTGAATTTTCATCTAGAAATGTCTCTTTGATTATAAATGAATCGCCTTTTTCTAATATTTCTTTTTGAGACATGATACCAATCTATATTCAATTGCCTTCAAATTTAAAAGAATAAATATAGAATACTGGAGCAAAATTGCGCCGTTTTATTCGTGCCGATGACAATTGTCCCGTCACATATGATTTATTTGTTCATTCTAAATTAATACACATGTCCTTTTCTAGTCCCACTGCCAACTGAAATATTGTATGACAAATTCTCAGATAGTTCACAAGTCATTTGACAGAACTCGTACAAATTGGAGCGCGATGTCCAGAACATGTCTCGCCATATTGGATATTTAAAATTCTGGCGCGGGACATCGGAATAGGTGTCTGAGTCGTGGAGGTCAAAGACATCTGTCTCTACGGTAGATGTTTCAACATCCCCGCACTAGGCCGGCCCTGACCTTACTGGCAGTTTCCGGGGTTCAGGCGTAACTCTTCTATTATGTAAGTTCTTATAGCTGCAATCTGATGCGGTAACTTACTGGCTTATCTGTGTCCTTCACTATAATACCTCACAGATCATTTTATCTTTCTTTGAAGGACCTCTCTTATTTATAATGAGCCTACAATGAATCTGTTCCTTCCCCGCTGACGTGAGGTTTTCCATCTTACTTTCTGTGTTGATAGCTTAAATAACCTTACAAGAAACCTCATTGTTGGACAGCTTTCATTTCACAGGACGTGTTCTTGGACTTGTTTCTTCCATACTGGCCTAACTTTGCTGTGTTGATAATCCATCGTTGCATTTGTTTGTATATGCGCATCGTTTCATAATGTTTGAACAATAGTGAACTACCGAGTATCTGCTACTTCATTTTCAATATAAAAAAATGAAATATACCCTCCAGACTGTTTTTCAAATATTCAATTTTTCGAGCTCTATAATTAGATCAAAATATCATATATATTTTCCCATTTTACTTTTAAAGACATCTCCCCATCTAATTCAAGAACATCTAGATTATAGAAATCCATTTTATTTGCGCCTCTCAACTATTGTCAGTGGTGTCCCATAGTACTACGTCTTCAAAGAGTTTGGTCAGACAATCAATCAATAGTTGAAAGATAACATCCATAAAATATATTTATATCTACACACTATTCCAGCTACGACATTGTCTTGGAATTGAAGGCAAACAGTTTACAAAAATGGCGATAAACACACAAAACCCGAGGTTGAAATAATTCGAAGAGAATTTAAACATTGAGAGATATAATTTTTGGTGACAACTTATAAAAAACTGGCTCATAAAATATACTCAATGATATATGTAGATTAGACCCTAATCCGTACTTGTAATAAAATAGTTTCAATCTCAAAAAAGAATCTCTCTCTCCAGTGTTACAATAAACCTTCTTGTACCATGGTGTTGAACAATGATGAAACTCCTCTCAACTCTACTGGTGCGTATTTAGCTCACAGTTTTATTAATTGGTAGTTTGGTTCTGATTGTCCAGGCCTTAACAAACACTGACATCACACTTGAGTTAAAACGTTTGAATGATATTTTTCATGTTAAATAATTAATATTTTGTATAAATTTATAATAAATTATTGTTTGAATGAATATATGATAGTTCTTATAGAAATGTCGCTGGTGAAAGAAAATTTGGAACCATCTAATAGAGGCAACGATCCTAGAAACTCCTTAACCTCAGCCATATCAATAAAGAAGCTCATTGTTAACTTTTTATAATGAAAATTCTCAATCTACATTCTAGATAGACCTTCAAATTTCTCCCTTAACCGGTTCAGCGGTAAAACACCTGATAGAACATCATCCCTTGAGTCAACCTACCTGGCGAGAGCCCAGTCATTTTTCCAAGAATCTATGACTAATGGAAATATAAAATTGAGAATTTTCTCTAATTTCACATTTTTTATTTTATAATATTCGACCACACACACACACTCAACTGTCGTTCTTTTCAAAGAGATCTTCATTAAAATGAAATATAAAGAGTATAAAGTTTACATATGCAAAATGCTTACAGGTTTTAAAATCTAAATATTAATATATGTTCTTTTCTAAAAAGATTCAAGAAGGTCTAAAGAATGAAACTTAATAACGTTCTATTTGGTCAAACAACATCCATCAGTATTTATGACCTCCTTCCCAACCTCTATTTACATACACGGGCTGTATTGGCTTCTTTTTTAGCTGCGACCCCCAGGCCATATTATAAAACTTCCACAATACATGTCTCAGGACGGCAGGTCTCTGTAAAAACATTATTAAAATATGAATACTAGAATTATAGTGTGTTTTAATATCAAGTTTTTATCGCTATACAGAGATACCTCCTATGAGTGACATATATCTTATAAGCGACCACTTCTGTAAAATCAGAAAGACTTGCCTGCCCTGATCCAACATCCAATGGAAGACCATCTCTATGAAAGATAAACCTAAAGTGTCATATCGTACATAAAGATAAAATCTATCATGTGTGAGAAGTTTTACTGTTTAAAAGAAATTTATTTAGAAAGGATGCTAGAATCCATTAAATTTAAAAGAGCTAAAACTTCAACCTCCATATTTTTTCTAATATTTTTACTTTCATTCGAGAAATATTCTAAAGTCACAATCATTTGAAAGGATTGTTTGGACAAGGTATGAAAATTGCCAATAAATTTTTCCTAAGTTGTTTTTCAAAGAAAATTTTCCAAAATTACGAGAAGGCACATTAGAATTTTCGGACAAAGAAGCAATAAGAAAGATCCATTAAATTTTTTTGTATTTCCAGCGAAATTCTTACACCATGTCGTTAAAGTATATTTCATGCTTCAAAGCAATTTGGCTCCCACTTGCCAAGTAAAAACAATTCCCAAAAATCCAAACATAGACGTAATATTTAATGTTCGATGAATCATATCTCTAAATGTTGTACACATATTTTATGTTCGAAGCCTTCTGAGTAGATTCATTTATTTCTTATCTCACAGTGCATATATTCGCTGTTTGAAAGTATTGAAGGTATTACCAGATAATTATTAGAATGTCTAGAGATGACTGCGTCAAATTTATCACTTGGAATGTGTCTAGAATTACGTTTGCAAGCTTAGGCAACCTCGACACTGACCTTCAGTAAAAGAAATGACAATTTCTGGGATGTGCAACACCGCGACTGGAATTGTTAATGTATCTCATGACGATATGAAGGAAATATCATCCATAAATACCCAATTTTACAGATTATATCATTTAATAGACGTTTTAAAATAATTATCATTCTTTATCATTCCTTACACAATGAAATGATTATCATTTCGAGGAACTTGAACGCAAGGAAAACCTAACTATGTTCCATGTTAATTTCTCTGGGACAAGCGATGAAAGCGCCAATCGTGTGGGTGATCGTATGTCAAATGTCAATGATAATAAAATGTAAATTGAGGAAGTAACTTTTTCTTTTGATATTTAATACCTTGTGATGTTTGTCATACAAATGTGGGGAATAATTGAAAAAGTAAGTAATATCTCATTAAAATGTGAATATAATCTTGAATGAGATTTTTTATATAATTTAAGATTGGTGTATCTATTTTAGAAAAATTTGCTTCTTTTTCAAAAAAATAGGACATATTGTTATTTCCTCAATCGTTTTATTCCATATGGGCTTATGGGTTATGCTTGTTACACAAAGAATTGACCATTCAGAAAACCTACCACGATATTTAATATGAAAATTAAGTTTGAAATTATAAATGTTTTTTAAAAATGAACCATAATATATATATAATATCAGGGAACAGGTTATATCAACGTTTAGTTGATTTCTAATCCACTAGATGGCGCTCAGCCTTCTAAAAGGCTCATATGCTCATGGTCAGGATATGCCTTTTTTGATATATATATAACTAAAGAGACAAAGGTCGCCTCTCCCGTCAAAACAAGACGCCATCTATTGATCGTCGCCGCAAACTAGCGGCCTCGGGTCGGTGACAAAGCCACAACACAAGCTTTGGTAAACTGAAAAGCGTCCACCTAGAGACCATGGTTTCGGGCTAATGGCCCTCGTCAGTCTAGGGCGGACTTTATTCCATGAGATCCACACGGGATCAAATGGAATCTTGATAATCTGCCAAAGAGATGTTAAGCTGGCAAAGTGGCTGGGCCATATCTATGGCTAAAATATAGATGGAAATTTTGCCGGGAGGATATTGATCTAAAGAGATAAAGGTCGCCTCTCCTGTCAAAATAGACGTCAAAACCAGACGCCATCTATTTGGCAGATTGTCAAGATTCCATTAGATCCCGTGTGGATCTCATGGAATAAAGTCCGCCCTAGACTGACGAGGGCCATTAGTCCGAAACCATGGTCTCTAGGTGGACGCTTTTCAGTTTGCCAAAGCTGGTGTTGTGGCTTTGTCATCGACCCGAGGCCGCTAGTTTGCGGCGACGGTCAATAGATGGCGTCTAGTTTTGACGTCTATTTTGACGATAGAGGCGACTTTGTCTCTTTAGATCAATATCATTCCGGCAAAATTTCCATCTATATATATATATAACTATGTTGGTGAGTCTTCTTCTAAGATGTTACGATTTAGTAGCCTTCGCTGTACTGATGACAGTACACATGACGGCCAAATCCCCAAACCATGGTAAGCAGTATTGCTCTTTCATAATATCTCGAAATCTGGATTTGTGAATTATTCACGGCTACAAATTTGCGCGATCTATTCAAAGAAAACCTAAAATGCTTTTTTTTTTCTAAAAGTAAGAATGATTTTTGTGTACCAATTTTCCCAACAAAATCACTATTATATATATAAAGTTCTATTTTACAGCCTCTGACCAGTTCTGTGCAGGTCAACGCCACGCTGAGGAACGCCACGAAGGGCGCCATCAGTGCCAGCCAGGCTTACTGGGAGTGAGTAATTCAATATAGATGTGAGAAATGTATTCTTCTCTCTCTTCTCTCTCATTTATATTATCTCTCTCTCTCACTACAATTTTATTCAATAATCAAATATAATCAGTTAAAGCTCGTCTATCTACCTCCAGTATGCAAAATGGGTGGTGTCGCTGGAGACCCGCTGGCGATTCTCCACTAAACTCTGTAACGGTGGCAGAGGCACCATATTCATTTTAATTAGTGTTATGTATATATATAAAGTCGAACCTGGATAATTCGAAGCCCAAGGGGCCAAAAATATTTCGAATTATTCGAAAATTCGAATTAAAAACTGAAATTCTATTTATAGGAAATTCTAGAAACCAAGATAAATATTTGAATTAAAGATGTGTTCGAGTTAAATAGTTCAAATTATCCAATTTCTACTGTATTTATATAATTATCATTTTAAAATAGTGCAGACTGTGCACTTATGCATGTATTGATGTCAATAAAATTATGTTAATTGTCAATTGCCTACCTTCTGAATAGAAATTTGCGTGTAATATTGAGCATATAGAAAGCTATTGAGGTAACGTATGTATGCGAGAATATAATTTGCATAACTTCTGTCCGTGCCTCACTTAGCCGCTGTAACAGCCACTACGTCCTGGAGAAGACTTCCTCCATCGCCGACCCCGGCGGCCTCAAGTGGGACCTGTGCCTGTGTCTGCTGCTCAGCTGGATCATCGTCATCGTCTGCCTTATCAAGGGCATCAAGACCTCGGGCAAGGTACGTCTTGATTCCTAGCACAGGTGATTAAACCCCACAGTCGAGAAATCATTTTAGAAAGTAAAATGCTTCCATAACTCTTCTCTCCTGTTCTTGTACAAGTCCGATCCCACCATTGAATATAATTAACCAAACGAGGTTCTCATACCTTTACCTCTATCACATTTTAAGTTCAAAGTCGAATTGTTTTAAACTGTAAACATGTTCTACAGCATAATCTCTCTTAAGCCACTACCCACCAGGATTATGTACCATGTGTACAGGGGCTTGTAAAAGACAATGTTCGTCCAGCAATATAGTGTGTGGGTTGTGTATTAATATATTGATATTTGAAAAATTGTTTGTGAGCCATGCTTCTCATTTTCATCTTGTATCTTTGCAGTATAAGGTATGTTCTAAAAATAGTGTTTGTTTATTATTTGTAAAAGTAACGTTAAAATATTGTTTCAATCTACAGCAATATATAGCGGGCTCTAAAAGGATGATATATGAAAGTGATAATTATAAACTGTACAACAGATCTCCACTACTAGCAACCAAAGCTAAATCGACCAATGTGCAGGTGGTGTACTTCGCCGCGACATTCCCATACATCATCCTGGTGATCCTGCTGGTGACAGGCCTGCTGCAGCCCGGAGCATTCAACGGCGTCATGTACTTCATCAAACCTGACTGGGACAAGCTGCTCAAGATAGAGGTACTGCTATTTGAACAATTCACGGGGGAGAGAGCATTATATATATATATGTGGTAACCGAGAGGACTCAATCCTGTCGACTCTCGCTCACTCCAGTGGTAACCGAGAGAGACAGTCAGGGTGTGGAGAGTTTTCCAATACCTCTCTGCACCTTGGAAAACCTTTCACAGCTCTCACAGAGTGCATGTAGTCGTGGTCGAGGCAGGATGGAAGACTTGGTATTGTCCACACAAAAAAAAAACCGAAGGGGCACAGTTGTACTAGGAAATTTCCGTGAATAGAAAGAGTTTAGCTAGAAGCAAGAGATGGAGAGGTTTAAGAAGAGGTTTCTTACTGGTCTATGGCGGCATGGTCGAACCTTGGAGACAACTGACGAGGGCTTCCGCGAACTTGAAAGTTGCGATGCATTTCCGGCTTATCGGAGGTTTTTATAGCTTTCCGTTGCGGAAGTACTAGATCTTTATCTGATGCAATAATGGCGTGAATCACGTAAGAGATGTCATTGTACACTCTGGACGACTTTCTGGCAACTTCCTGACATCTTTAAGCCTCGTTCTTACATGTTGTTGGACTTCTATATCTCAATATTTGCTATTTAGATCAACTCTTAATCTATTACACAGTTTTATTTTATTATCCTCAGTTTGTACAAAGTACATTACATATTGTGATGTAATGACACATGTATAACATGCGTATATTTATAGTTACAGAGGTGTTTCTATTATACAACACGTTTAACATCATTTAATATTGTTATATTATACACCAATATGGGGTTGTTGGTTCAAATTGCCATATATATATCAACAACAACAAAAACCTTTATTTAAGGAGGTTTACTCTAGAGCTAGAGAGAAGCCGATGTAACGGTCCCATCCATGTGTTGTGGCGTAGGTTTGGCAGAAGGCGGCCGGTCAAATGTTCTTCTCCCTCTCCATCTCCATGGGAGCGCTCATCATGTACTCCAGCTACAACGGCTTCCGTCATAACATCTTCAGGTAGGGTTGCTGCTGGCTCTGCTGGGGCCTGGGATGACCGCTAGGTGGTGTGGCAGGGACGCCATGGTGGTCAGCGTGTTGGACACACTGACCAGCATCGTGGCTGGACTGGTCATCTTCTCTATCCTCGGCGCCATGGCGTACGAGAGCGACCAGGACATCTCCACCGTGGTGAACAGCGGTCAGTCCACCTTGGCCTCTCGAACATCTAATGTTCAGACTTCCTCCCCGCCATATTCTATGCTATCCACCATGGAGAAAGCTTAGAACCGTAGAAATTTTTAAAATATGGATTTTTCATATTCTCTCTATCAACAGAATATATTTAAGTAACAGTCATATACCTTCACCTACCTTTCTATATTTTTAATTTCTATGTAAAATACACCAATACCTCGCTTTGCGTCGTTTAGTTTTGCGTTTTTTTCGAAGTTGCGTCGCTGCTTAATTTTTATTGATTTTCACTGTGCGTCGTTAGATTTTCGAAGTTGCGTTGTTTTGGATTCGAGTCTTTAATTTTTTTTTTCCTAAAATATGGCAACACCTTTGTTTTTGATTGCGCCTTCACATATTTTCACTTTGCGTCGTTTCATTTTGCGTCGTGTTTTTTGGAACGTAACCCCGACGCAAAGCGAGGTATGGGTGTATATAAATATTTGGATTTTTATTAAGTGGTAAATTTTCTTTTTACAAAATAACTCAATTCCCTACTGTCCGTTCAGAGATGGAAAAAATATTGAGAGGGTCTAGATCATCATATGCTGCGTTAGATCCTTGTATCTATTTATTGAATAGATATTTGTTACTATAATATGAATAGCACAAAATACTTCTAGTAACTATTTCAGAGAGCTATCTGCTTCCTCAACAATTAGCTCGTACAATACCCATTGCTTGCCTTGAAGGACCACTTTAGAACTTTTTTTAGCTTGTTTCTTGTGAAATATATTGTTTGTGGGGGTTTAAATGGCAATCCCTGATCAAATAAGGTTTCCAACTAAGTCAACACTGATTTAGAGGAAATAGTGTGCATTGCAAATATCGACTTTTATATTCCGGATCGTCAGAAAGAAATAAAGAGTTCAATTCATTTAGAGAGTTTTCTTCAGATTTTGAAAATTAGAGTTGTTTAAATCAACAAAGTGATTTTTTAAGATATGAAATTACGGATAATTCAGAACGCGCCTTTCCTTAATGGAGCGCATTCAACAAAAGAATGAATTCAAGAAGTGTCTCCTTGCTGGTCTTCAAGAGATACATTATAATAAAGGAGAAGAAACTGTTCATTCAGCGTCTGTACATTACAGAAGAGGGGCGTCCACTCCACACTCCCAGACTCTGACTCACGATAGATAGTTGGTGGGTGGGGGATAATTGCTGCTCGTATTGTACTGGACGGTCAGAAGATTAATTCAAATCGCCACAAAAAAAATAATTTGATGGCATCGGCATTTGTAAGTTGTTATGTTACCATTATCCCCCCCGTCGCATATACGAAATTACATGTATATACACTCATGGACAAAACTTAAAGAAGTTGTACCTTTTAGCATGTATATCGGGATTCAGACAATAACTGAAAGATATTTTATACACGCAGTGACCTTTATTGAAGACTCACGAGATGAGCAAATGTGAAAAAAAATTGCCTCTGTCTCCTTTAAAAGAATGCATGTCTTAAATTCTCATTGCTGAATATCCTAATCTTAGTTTGGTTGCGCAGGTCCTGGTCTCGCCTTCGTCGCCTACCCCGAGGCTCTGACACGACTCCCTTGTCCCCAACTGTGGTCTTTCTTTTTCTTCTTCATGTTATTCGTACTGGGGCTGGACAGTGAGGTGAGTGTTGTTTCCACAAAATTATGTGGGGCTTCCGAACGGATGGCGTTTCTGACTGAGAAGTGCGTGGTTCCAACAAAGGATGTGTAGAAATATAAAAATGTCGTTGCCTTAAATAAAAAATTTATGAGTGAGGCAACACACTGAGTAGTAAACTGGATATGACTGCATAGGGCAGATAAAACAGTGATCGAGGATTTATTGTCAGACAAGGATATACATGAAGTGTTCATTAAGACATTTGGTCGGGGTGATGGAAAGCCAGATCAGACAAGGATATACATGAAGTGTACATTAAGACATTTGGTCGGGGTGATGGAAAGCCAGGTCAGACAAGGATATACATGAAGTGTACATTAAGAAACATTGGTCGGGGTGATGGAAAGCCAGGTCAGACAAGGATATACATGAAGTGTACATTAAGAAACATTGGTCGGGGTGATGGAAAGCCAGGTCAGACAAAGATATACATGAAGTGTTCATTAAGACATTTGGTCGGGGTGATGGAAAGCCAGGTCAGACAAGGATATACATGAAGTGTACATTAAGACATTTGGTCGGGGTGATGAAAAGCCAGGTCAGACAAGGATATACATGAAGTGTACATTAAGACATTTGGTCGGGGTGATGGAAAGCCAGGTCAGACAAGGATATACATGAAGTGTACATTAAGACATTTGGTCGGGGTGATGGAAAGCCAGGTCAGACAAGGATATACATGAAGTGTACATTAAGACATTTGGTCGGGGTGATGGAAAGTCAGGTCAGACAAGGATATACATGAAGTGTACATTAAGACATTTGGTCGGGGTGATGGAAAGCCAGGTCAGACAAGGATATACATGAAGTGTACATTAAGACATTTGGTCGGGGTGATGGAAAGCCAGGTCAGACAAGGATATACATGAAGTGTACATTAAGAAACATTGGTCGGGGTGATGGAAAGCCAGGTCAGACAAGGATATACATGAAGTGTACATTAAGAAACATTGGTCGGGGTGATGGAAAGCCAAGTCAGACAAAGATATACATGAAGTGTACATTAAGACATTTGGTCGGGGTGATGGAAAGCCAGGTCAGACAAGGATATACATGAAGTGTACATTAAGACATTTGGTCGGGGTGATGGAAAGCCAGGTCAGACAAGGATATACATGAAGTGTACATTAAGACATTTGGTCGGGGTGATGGAAAGCCAGGTCAGACAAGGATATACATGAAGTGTACATTAAGACATTTGGTCGGGGTGATGGAAAGCCAGGTCAGACAAGAATATACATGAAGTGTACATTAAGACATTTGGTCGGGGTGATGGAAAGCCAGGTCAGACAAGGATATACATGAAGTGTACATTAAGACATTTGGTCGGGGTGATGGAAAGCCAGGTCAGACAAGGATATACATGAAGTGTACATTAAGAAACATTGGTCGGGGTGATGGAAAGCCAGGTCAGACAAGGATATACATGAAGTGTACATTAAGAAACATTGGTCGGGGTGATAGAAAGCCAGTGTGTGTGGCGATAGAAGTTTGAGGCAAAGGTGTACAGTCGGTGTGACAGTAGTTGAGTCTGTGCAGTTCGCCCTGCTGGAGAACGTCATCAGCAGCGTCCTGGACGAGTTCCCGAAGCTGCGCAAGCACCGGACCTGGTTCTGTTTGGGGCTGGCGAGCTGCTGCTACCTCATCGGCCTGTCGTGTATGTCCCGCGTAAGTGACCTTTCATACCTTGGTATAAATACTTTCAATATTCTCGATACTATAAATATAAACTTGATGTAGGCACTCTTCTATATATAACACAAAAGTTCACGAATTTATAAAATTCAATTTGAAGTCTCGAGACATCATTCAATCAACACGTATCATCCACCACGCACGTATTTTTTTCAAAATTTTGTTTTACAAACAGAAATAATGTAATATTGTACGCTCCAGGAACCTGGGTTACTTAAATAATAAAAAAATGTAATATATTTTTCTCTCAATATATAATAATATGTATATAAAAATAGTATTTATTATTAAGTTGTTAAAGTGATAATCCTGTTGAAGGACTGACAAGTCCGAAAGCTTGAAAATAAAAAGTTACACAAGAAACTTAGCCCTGGAAGCTTTATTTATTTTATAATAAACCAAAATAAGCACGTCATATGTACTATATCGTTCCGTAAATATCAAACATAAGGAATATCACCTATATTGTTAAATATAAGTCCTTTAAAGAAAGTTTTACAAACCAATCAGCTTTTCGGTTTGTAAATAAAATAATCCTGAAATCTCTCATTATTTCATATATATACTTTATTTATATAATTAATTAATATTTCTGAACATCCGTCACTAAACGTGTTGATATGGTTCTGTCAGTGTACCATACGTTCTTAATCATCTAATAACAACATCTCAACACACTGCTAATGAGATTTTCATTCTGGTAAAAAATACCATTTCTTGAATTTCAAAGAACTTTCTCTTCCAATATCTGGTATTGAGTTGGATGGGTGTTGCAGGGCGGTCACTACGTCTTCGAGATGATGGACAACTACGGGGGCAACGCCAGCCTCTTCTTTGTAGCTGTCATGGAGATCATCTCCATCGCCTGGATCTACGGTCAGTGACTAACTACTTACAGTCTACACAGATATACTAATCATAATGAAATTGTGAAAAACTTTTAAAATCACAAAATATTTCCTCACAATGAGTTTCTTTTTATTACAAAACGCTAGCTTTCAAGTGATAATCGCTCTTCAACGGGCTTAATAAAACATTGACTATATCTAACAGGAAATATTTACAAATACAAACGCGCGCAGCGTTATATTCCATAATATTGTTAAATGACATTTCAATTTTAAAATTTCAGTTGTAAATATCCACGCTGCGCGCGTTTGTATTTGCAAATATTTCTTGTTAGATAGAGTCGATATTTTTTAAAGCCCGTTGAAAAGCGATTATCGCTTTGAAAGCTAGCAATTTTAAAAAGAAAGAAACTCATTGTGAGGAAATATTTTGTAATTTTAACGGATACACTGAACTTTCTTCCAAAGTATCTACCATCGAGAATGTCGGTGCCACTACCCCAAATTTGAGGATTCTAGGAACCCATCTGAGGACTTCTCGTCAGTCTACACGATGGTTTCAATTTTACCAATTAACACTCGAGTTATCTTCATAGTTGGCTAAATCTTGTGTAAACGAAATGCTTGGGGGCCGATTTTATAGTATTTATAGTATGAATAAATTAATACAAAGCAATAACGCGTCATCTATATATAACAAATGAAGACAATTAAGACGCGAATGTTTCTTTTCACAAATAAATCAAACTATAAATACATGTCAATTTCTTTTAATTTCCACCTAGATTGATTGACTTGAATCTCGCTTAAATTGTAATTTATTTCATTGATAGAGAAAGAGCAACCACAAATCAGCTAGTTCAACTCCAATCTGGATATACACTCATGGGTAAAACTTAAGGAGTAAAAAAACATTAATGTCGCCGGACGTCTTTTTTTTTTTTAAGGAGACAGAGGCCATTTTGCTCACACTAAGTTATCTCGTGAGTTTTCAATAAAGGCTACTGTGTATCAAATATCTTTCAGAGTTATTGTAAAAAACCCGATATACATGCTAAAAGGTACAACAGTCTTAGGTTTTGTCCATGAGCTTCACGATTTTGCGTGTCATCCTTGCGCAGGGGCCATGCTAATCTTCTCTGTATCGTTCCAATTTTAGTATATGTACCGCCGAACAAGCGTATTTTCTGAATTTTTTGTGAAATGTTTGAACGTATTCAAAATAATTCTCCCTACGCACACTGTTTCTCAATTAAATATTACATGTATCGATCGTTAACAGAAGTTTAAATTATTGACAATTCTCAGTCTTCATCCAGCGGTCTATTCCACCAATCCTCTTCACAACTATTGTTCTTCTTAATTTACTTATACAGTGTCGGTGATCGTAGGAAAACAGTGACGAAGCTAGTTACTTGAACACTGTGGAAACATGGCGCTCTCTTTTACTATTCCATTATTGAGTTCATATAATAGGAACATCTATGCCATAAGATTTATATTCATTACTCTCAGATACAAATATTTCAATAATAGATCCAGAAAAGTTTTGGAGATTTAAAGGAAATTTCTCCGCGTAGCTCAATTCGTATGCAAAGTTGTTAAAAGCGAAAAAAGTAAACTAATTAAATATAAAATGAGACCAATTCTGTTATCCAAAATTGTCTACCTCGGTACTTTATAAGATTTTCTCTTTTTATCTAATATAAGAAGGTGCTGGGGACAATGGGAAAAGCCCTTCATTCTGTTCAACCAATTGTTTCATTTAGTAATGCCTTGTTCCTCCGAATCACTTATTTGGACCATCTTTCTCTTCTTCCAGGTGACATACCTTCTGAAACATCATGTAGAAAGTTGGTCATAATGCAAATATAATCTTTAAAATAAATTGAAATGCAATGTCGGAAAGATATCTACAACGAAGAATCCTCCTCCATATAATGAAGGGAGGCTTAAAGAGGCCCAGGAATGAAGAGGCCCATTATTCCCAGGTCAAAATACTCGTAGGCTCTTTAATTCTAAGTTTATTTCTCGTATTTACCCCGATGTCTTATAATGTTGGAGGTTCTCAGACCCAGTTAGTGAGGAGGCCTATTGATGAAGATTGTGTCCAGGTACCAGGGAGGTTTGCCACGACATCGAGTTCATGTTAAAGCGACCCATTGGCTACTATTGGAAGATGACCTGGGCCATCACAGCCCCTGTCGTCCTCATTGTAAGTACTGGATGACCCAGAGCTCTGCTTTCTACGCCAATCTTTAGTTAGAAGCCAAGCATTACTAAATGATTGAACGTCAGAATGCCCAAAACGTTTTCTGAACACCTCTCTAATTACAAAGATATCATAAATTTTGCATTTATTCATCTCTCTCTTTTCAATGTGCAAGAAAACAACGTACAACGGGTACGAATCTCACAAATCGGCCAATCTGCAACAATTGAGGTGTCTATAATCCGGAACCATGGTACACAGCCCTATTCCGGATTTTATAAAATGTTGCGCATGATGGAAAATAAACTAATTTGAATATGCGATATTTTAATAACGATCAAAATACAATGTTTTAATATTCAAAAGAGAATATATGGTTTTCTCGTTTACTCAAATACCAGTACGCAGAATTATAAAGTGATGGTTGACATTCTTAAAAAAAAAAACACGCCTTCTAAGAATTAAAATGGAAGGTTTTTAAGTTTATTTATATTAAGAATTTCCAAATATTTGGAAGAGTATCTCTGGTAATAAATTCGAATTTGGATAATTCGAAGCCCAAGGGACCAAAAAAAAAAAAATTCGAATTATCCAAAAATTCAAAAAAATTTAAACGTAAATTATATTTATAGTAAATTCTAGGGACCAAGATAAATATTTGAATTAAAGACGTCGAAATATCCAAGTACTACTGTATTTAGACAAGAAGCGGAAATCATAAAACAAATACATACTGGTGGGATGGGAAGCTGGAGAAAATGAAAACGATTTCCACTATATTAGAAATTTGTATTACCGACATGGAAAGGTCCTTGAAAAGACCTATAAATCAATGAGAAATAAATATTTAAATAAAAGTAAAAAGGCAAAAAGAGCGAGTTGGATAATTTTTATAGAAGAAAGTCATTGAAATAACTCATTTGGTAATGCTTATAGGATATTCAAGTCATTGAGATCGAAAAATAGAAATTTAGGATTACCACTAATAGATAATTTACCAGATCATTTAAAGACCGACAAAATAAAAAGTTTAATGAACGATCTATTTCAGGATGATATTGGAGGTTTGGATAAAGATGATCATATTTTGATTAGAAATTATACGCTTAAATATAAAAATAAAAGTAGTGTTTATATCGAATCTAAGGAAATAGAGGAAACAATTTTAAAAACAAATATTAAAAAAGCACCGGGCCCTGATTACATTAGTAACAATATGATTAGACAGGCTAAAATAAAAATAATCCCAATTCTGCATAAATTATTCAATAAATGTATAGAAATGGGATATTATCCGGATGAATGGAAAAAATCATTCTTAAAAATAATTCCAAAACCAGGCAAAACGAATTATGAAATAAATAAAAGTTATAGACCTATATCATTGACATCTAATCTATCTAAAACATTTGAGAACATAATAAAAAAATAAATTAAGTAACTATTATTTAGAGAATAATTTAATGAGCTCAAGGCAGCATGGTTTTATGAAATCTAGATCAACAATTACTGGAATGGATAAAATTATAGAAACTATATTGAAACATAAACAAAAAGAATTGACTTCCTTGATAGCTATAGATATTGCGGGTGCATTCGACAATGCATGGTGGCCTGCTATTATAAAAAGAATGGATAATGATGATGTTCCTTCAGATTTAATACGGATCATAAAATCTTATTTGAATAATGAAAGGGAGGTGAAATTTACATACGAATCAGAAACTTTTTATAAGAAACTAACTAAAGGATGTCCACAGGGTGGACCTTTATCTCCACTTCTATGGAATATTTTGCTAAATGATTTGTTGATAAATTTTGATTCAATGAATGCAGATATTATATGTTATGCAGACGACGTTACAATAATTTGCTGGAATAAGACTATTGAAGGACTAAAAACCGCAAGTGAATACACCTTAAATTATGTGATCCAATGGTGTAATAGAAATAAATTAACGATCAGTACAGAGAAGACTAATATGCTATACCTACATAACAGACAAAAAAATACCTATTAAGGTTAATAACAATATAATAATGCCGGTCAAGCAAGTAAAAATTCTGGGAATGAAATTTTCTAATCACAAATGGAAAAACAAAGTTAACTTTACACCGCATGTTAATGATATTCTGTGTAAGGCAGGACGTATGAAAAATTTATTATGTTCACTAAGTGGCAATATGTGGGGTTTAGACACTGAAAAGAGGTTAACTTTATTCAAAACAATCATTAGGCCTGTACTTACATACGGTTCTGAAATTTGGTTCAAATATTTAAACAATCGTTGTAAACAAAAACTGAACTCCATGCAGTACCAGATCATTTTATGGGCAGTTAGAGCATACAAAACCACTTCATCAAACTGTGTGCATAGCTTGGCAAAAATTCCACTCCTAACAGATTATATAGAATCCAGAATAATCAAATTTGATCTAGCTCAAATGTCCATTGAAGATCTAATTACTTACGAACCCCATGCTCCAAGTATAGTCAAATCATTCTTACACGCAAAAATGAATGAAATTTTTGAGAACACTAATGAAATTTTCAGAAGCTCTTTTTCGTATTAGGAATTCCAAGATTTTTCCGTCCAAATTTTTATAATATCCAATTCATTACAGATCATGGCAATTTTGGGAAATTTTTGGCAACTATCGGCGCCGTGAAGGAACCAGGATGCTTCTGCGGAGGTGAAATTCAAGACGCGAGACATCTACTTCTGGAGTGCCCAATTTTCCGGGATTTTAGGGAAAATAGATTTGGTCGTATTGGACAGCTTGATGAATTTGTAGACAAAAAAGAAAAGTATAAAAATTTTGATCAATTTTGTAAATACATATACAACTTTCTCTTGAATTGGAAAAAGAGAAGGAATCTTAGAAAAAAAAAAAAAAAGAACTGCGATGCTTGCTCTGTGTGTTTTGCTTTGTTGTTTGTTTTTCTCTTTGGACAATTTTCTTTAGTTAATTTATGTAAAATAATGAATTGAACAGGATTGTATATAGCCGAATTGCTGTAATGCAGTGAAATGTATTGGCGCAAATATCCCTGAGTTTGGGATATCGCGTTTCATGATGTTAATAAAGTTAATTAATTAATTAAGTACTACTGTATTTATCAATAATGCGCCAAACTCTCCGATATTTTTCTTTATTTTCTCTAGATCCTGTAGACGAAGAAAAGTTAATTATTGTGTATTATTCAAAACTCGAAATGTATAGAAGTCCTGATAGAATAAAAATATAAAAGGATATAAAATATAGATATTCCAAATAAGCTCATATACAATCTGTAGCTTTGAAGGCATTTGTTATGTGACTGATTTTGTTTGCAATCATGGCATTAGCCTTAAAGATAGATGGACACAATGAAAACCATCCTTTTTTTTTTTTTAGCCTTTCACTAAGGTAACCATTTTGGGCCAAATTTATCTTCGTCAAACTCCATGCATATTCTCACCTTGTGTATCACAACAACAAGTATTCCTCCGCCATGTATTTTCTTCAATCTGTTTATTCGACATGAGGTGTGCCCAGTCCTTTGTCACAAAACTACGTTGTTTTCTCTTATATATAGCCGGAATCTAAGTGATCTTTGCCCAGTCTCCACAACCACTTACTTCTTCCATCTATTCAGTTCAGTAACGTACTGTGTGCAGTTCATCTTCGTGTACTGGCTCTGTGAGCTGAAGTTGATGAGTGCCCGGGAGGAGTACACATGGTGGACGGACGTGGTGGGCTGGATCATCAGCCTGGCTATCATCATCCAGGTGCCGGGATGGGCGATCTATGCCGTGGTAAAGCAGCCTGGAGCCTCGCTGGCCGAGGTGAGATCCAGTCGGTCATTACTTGAAGACTCTTTTTTTTGCAGCATTCAACCTATTAGCTATGCTATTTTACCATTATAATAGTATTTACGGCATTCAGCCGATTGGGTTAAACTATTTTGGCTATTTTCTTGAAAGATTTTTTTATTATTCAATAAACTATGACTCACGATATTTTAAAATATTTAGTGATTACATATGGGAACCATTATAACTACGGCCCCTTTTTTAGTTTCAATTATAAAAAAAACTCATAAGACTGAAAATTGGAAATTACATTTTGTAGTTATTTGCATGGTTTTATTGCCAATTTTTAGGTTTTGTAATCTAAATTTTGGTCCTTAGTAATAACAAGCCTTTTATAAATGGAAATTTAATTTGTGGGGGGAGTTTATTGTTCAATTTGATAGCCACATATAGCTAGGATACAGCAGTTTATCTTAGAAAATATACTGCTTGTGTGTATGTGTGAGGGAGTTAATCAATGACAAAAGACATTTGCATATTTACAAATGTTTTATACAGAAGGAAGTTGAGAATCAACAATATCTTTCTATAGACCTTTAGTTGTAAGTTGACTTGTGGCAATTATGCTTCTGAAACTTGGTCTATCGGGAGCTATTGTTTTTAGAGCTCTAGTGTTAAACTATTCTTGAGAGCTTCTATAAGTTTTTATCTTTGATAGAAAGTTATAAAAAGCTATATCGCTGCTCAGACATGGCTTAAGTCCAAATATCTCACGAGGGTTGTGGTGCGTAGAAAGTGGCAGGGACACTGAAGCCCAGTGAGGCCTGGGGCCCGAGCTCTGCCGAGCTGAAGGAGGAGTGGAAGAAGTACAAGGCGGACCGCCGAGGAGGCCAGCAGCATTTGTCGCGGCCGCAGCTCCGCAAGGTGACGCCGCTGCCCACCGACCTACCCGGCTCCGACAAGAAATACGCCTTCGACAACCTCACCTTCGAGGACCCCGTCCCGTAAGTCTGAGTGGCACTTGAATATTGTGGAACTCTAGAAGTTACAGAAGTACACTCTTCAGTCGAGTGTGTCTACTCCTTGATCTACTATATAATCATTAATGAGCCAAGCCCCCTCTTATCTAAATGTTATCTCATCTCAGTAAGGTTTTCAGAAGTAGAGAGTTTTCCTATTTTATTCAAAAGAAATAATGATGTCAAAAAGTGTGAACTTAACCCATAGATGACAAAAAAATGTATTATGGTCTATCACTGACATGTTGACCTTAGCTACGAGATTCCTAGAGAGGTCTCGGAATACATGAAGTCTACCTTCACTGGATGTTTGTGTCTTTAGAGATATTTTCTTTAAATATGTTTACAGGGAGTTCATCTACATAGAAATTATTTCTTATTACCTTACTTCAAGCCATTGTCGTCTTTTTGGCATAGAAATACCCTTATAATTAATCACGAAGTTTGCGGGTTTTTGGCAATTAAAGAAAGGAATAGGTGACGCTGCAACTTTTTATATTAAATAAAAAATTAAAGTAGCTTTTGGCCAAGCCTTTAATGAGCTGAAATTGTGGACATGGTTCACGTTCTTTAATAAAAGGAAATTGCAGCGTCATCTATTAATTTCTTCAATCTATCCGAAGGTCCTAACCTCTACGTTGTGGCCAGGAATTCCGAGTTCTCGGTCTCCCTGAAGCTGGGAAGTTTCAACCCCCACACCCCAACATGACCGTCGTCTGCCTGCTTATTTAGTAGACGCCTAGTCACGTGACTCTGACAACCTCTTCTGTGCATTGATATTCAACTTATATTCATTGAATTCGACTTTATTTATATGTACATAGCCTGCTGCAGTTCTTTACAAGTAAATGTGTGTAAATATTTATATTTTATAATAAAGAAATATATTGGTATTTAGAATTTTTAAAATAAATAGAAGGACTTTTTATTTAACATGATTTAACTAAATTATCAATTTCAAAAATTTGTTAAAATACAAAATAAAATAGAATTTAATACGTTTCTATATTATTAGTAATGTAATAATGTACTCGTACAAAAATATCGGCACACTTTCATTAACCTGGTATAATTCTTTTATGGTGTTCAGATTTCAATGTGGTTGTGGAAGCTACAAGGTTTACTTAAAAACTCGTAAACATTTGCAAAAAATTGAAATACCAATATTATTCGCCGTTATGTATAATCTCTTCGTATTATGTATAAAGTAATTGTATTATGTATTATTATGTATTCGCCGTAATATTATTATTCGCCAAGTAATAAGAAAAACAACGTTTTAAGAAAAACATGAACTTTTGGGACAACCTTATATTTTCAATTCAAATGTTTATAAAAATAGCCATATATGAAAGATGAGAACTATTTGTAAGGTCTGGATCTTCACTGGTGGTCTCTACTTGCAATGTCACCAGCTTACTCTCAACCACAATTCTGTAAAGATTTTAAACCACAACTTTGAAAATTCGAAACAAAACTTTTAAAGAATGTAATGACAATTTTGAATGAAGCCTTCATTTAATTTGTAAATATTTCTATATTTCTCCATTTTAATCACTCGAGTTTTATTCCATTTATAACACAGCGCACCACTTGGAATACCTATTTTAAGACGAATAAATCCTCCGATGTAAATCATCTGCATCCACTGATCTGTAGCATAACTACTAAGAACAATATAGAACACTGGTGACCAAAAAGGTTAGTTTCACTTGTTATTTCATTCCTAATTTCAAATTATTAAAATATACAAGTATCAGAGTCATCAATAATCAACAATCAATAATTCTGTCACCGTTTGCTTTTGTGAATGGAATAAATAATCAAATATGGCCATTTCTTATAAGCACAAAGCAATAACGCGCCATCTATACATATAAAATAAAAGGATTTAAAAGCGCGAATGTTTCTTTTATAGATAAAACGAACTTCTACTGTCCTTACTGCGATGAAAAAATATATTGGAGGGCTTGGCTCATCAGTGGTGAACCCTCCCAGCGGTTTCGCCAATTTAATCCACCAGACCGCTTCTCAGAGCTCTAATACTGTATTGGATCATTCTGCTTTTATATGCTACACTGAAGGATGGAATCTTAGAAATGGTTTTCAAGTAAACTATGGACATAAGCTTATAGGACAGTAGAATTACATTCAAATATTTGCTTCGAGCAATGCTCTTCAGCAAACTATAAAGACAAGGCCAGTTAAGAATAAATTAACACAAAGCAATAACGCGCCATCTATACATATAAAATTAAAGGATTTAAAAGCGCGAATGTTTCTTTTATACATAAAAAAGAGCTTCTACTGTCCTTACTGCGATGAAAAAATATATTGGGAGGGCTTGGCTCATCAGTGGTGAACCCTCACAGCGGTTTCGCCAATTTAATCCACCAGACCGCTTCTACTGTCCTATAAGCTTATGTCCATAGTTTACTTGAAAACCATTTCTAAGATTCCATCCTTCAGTGTAGCATATAAAGCAGAATGATCCAATACAGTATTAGAGCTCTGAGAAGCGGTCTGGTGGATTAAATTGGCGAAACCGCTGGGAGGGTTCACCACTGATGAGCCAAGCCCTACCAATATATTTTTTCATCGCAGAAAGGACAGTAGAAGTTCGTTTTTATGTATAAAAGAAACATTCGCGCTTTTAAATCCTTTTTTTTTTATATATTTCTTATAAGCATCGGTGGTTCAGTGGCGAGAATGCTCGCCTGCCACGCGGGCGGCCCGGGTTCGATTCCCGGCCGATGCATTTTTTTATTTTTTACAATTTTCAAAACTCATTTATATTATTACTAGACGAATGGCCCGGGCAACGCCCGGGTTTTACCCGAGTGCGTATATATTTTAAAAACGTTTTAATTCAAATACTATTCGTTACAATTATAAATTGGCGCCATGGATGTCACTCTTGTGAAACGTCCCGTTCCAAACTGTGTGTTTTTAAAATGTTTTAATTGAAATAATATTCATATATTAACTTTATGAACGGAAAAATATGTACAGGGTAGCCTAGTGGTCATGGCATCTGCCCGGTAAGTGGAAGGTCGTGGGTTCGATTCCCATCCCTTGACACTTTTTTTATTTTATCCATTCTGACCAAAATCTATCCGTGAACTTCACACAGTGAACTTCACACAGACAGAATAAGGCAATTATATAAGTAGATTATTAAAATATACAAGTATCAGAGTCATCAATTCTGTCATCGTTTGCTTTTGTGAATGTAATGCTTTTACGTAATATACGTAAAATACGTAACTAATATGACTGAAATTTTAGCAGTATGTATAGTAGAATCTTGAAAAACTTATATTGAATATTTCAGGTCTCTATCCCGAATATTCTTCGAGTTATTTGAAAATTTGAGTTGCAAATTTGCTCTTTCGCTCGCAAGCAACGCCTCTAGCGGTGAAGATGGGAGGTCATATCAGCTGACCTAAATGTACATGTAAAACGTGTTTTAACAGGACATAGAAAAAATATGGAAGAGATATTTGTCGCATTTTTAGCCAAGAAAAATTGAAATTGACAGGTTCTGGGCAAAAATAGTTGTTTTTTTTTTTTTAGTCATAAAATGACTATGACAATATTGCTGTATCATATTTGATTATCAGATACAAAATTATATCCGGAAAAATTCCAAAAAGCAGAGACCACGGGTGAAGCCAGATTATTTTTAGTATGCAGGAACAAAATTCTAACAGAAAAACATTCATTCGAGCAGAAGACACAAAGCCAGATCATCTCTTTATAAAAATATCGCTTCTCAGACACAACGTTTGGAGCGGGACGTTTCACAAGAGTGACTTCCACGGCGCCAATTTATAATTGTAACGAATAGTATTTGAATACAAGCATTTAATCGGGTAAAACCCGGGCGTTGCCCGGGTCATTCGGCTAGTATAAAGAAGAGGTTTTTACAAAACATATATTTATATTTTTCCAAAGCGTTTTTATGTTTCTTTTTATATTGTAAATACTCTTTACAAAATTAAGGATAAGATTTGACAACCATCATGACTGGGTGAGGTAGAAAACGTCTGCCTTTGTCATTAAAAAAAAAAGACTGGGAGCACTACTCAGTAGCAAGCCACCGACTTAGCTCCAAAAGAAATGGTCGCCCCTGACATGAGGAACAGACGCCATGTGAAGCCGCTCCTAACATGAGTACAGACGCTGCTCATCCTGTATTCCTGGATCAGGAGCCCTTACAGGGTACTATCAGCGGGGCCAGCTAAGCCCAGGTTTTTTAGCGAGCTTGTTACTGCTCCCCCTCCTCCTTTTTCATCCAGGCTTCGGACCGGCAAAGGCGGATGGTCAGGCTCAGAAATTAGGTTCACAAGTGTTTTTAAAAAGGTAATTTACTCACTTAATAATGAGTGTGACCCCCTCTTACAGCAATACATTCTTGACACCTGCTTCTCTTACTCTTCACAAGGGTATTAATCAGTTCAATAGGAATTAGTCCATTCTCTTCAGATAGCAGAAGTGAGCTTATCAAGACTTCTTTTTAGAGTGAGATAATATCATCATAATAAATATAATTTGTTAAAATAATATTCGTCTGGCAAACATTCACTCGAAAGAACCTGGACGAAGCCAGGTCATTCAGTTAGTGTATGATAATTATGAACATTTAATTTGAATATCCATCAGGCTTTGAATAGCCATCAAATTAAGATATTTATTCAGCTATATACACGCAATATTTTCAAATGTGTTTTTAGTAGTTTTGATATGGAGAATAGTAGCAAACACAATTTTATATTTTGAGGAATAGATTCGGTAGTTTTATAATATACTAGCCGAATGACCCGGGCAAGGCACGGGTTTTACCCGATTAAATGTTTTTATTCAAATACTATTCGTTACAATTATAAATTGGCGCCGTGGATGTCATTATTGTGAAACGTCCCGCTCCAAACTTTGTGTATTTTTTAAAATATTTTAAAAAAGTAAATTTTCACAACGATATTTGAAAGTTATATTATTTTGATTTTCAAATACTATTCTTTGCAATTATAAATTGGCGCCGTGGATGTTAATCTTGTGAAACGTCCCGCAAATACTTACCTGGCATCGGTGTCACGGAGATCAAGATTCCCGTGCCCTCAGGAGAGGCCTTTCCATTGCACTTTGGAATGGCTGACCCTGACCACTTTCCCAAATCGGGATAGCTGGGGTGCGACAGTCATGAACCGGGATTGAATCCCGCGTTAAAATTTTGTTTAATATGTGAATAACCTTCACATATTATTCATTGTTCAATTATCATGAACTAGGTTGCTCTTGCTGAGCGGTACCTATTTATGTGAATTTGAACCAGCAGAAACGTCCCGCTCCAAACGTTGTGTCTGAGAAGCAATATTTTTATAGAGAGATGATCTGGCTTTGTGTCTTCTGCTCGAATGAATGTTTTTCTGTTAGAATTTTGTTCCTGCATACTAAAAATGAACTGGATTCACCCGTGATCTCTGCTTTTTGGAATTTTTCCAGATATAATTCTGTATCTGATAATCAAACATGATACAGCAATATTATCATCATCATTTTATGAATAAAAACAACTATTTTTGCACAGAACCTGTTAATTTCAATTTTTCTTGGCTAAAAATCCGCTAAATATCTCTTCCAGATTTTTCTCTATGTCCTGTTAAAACACGTTTTACATGTACATTAAGTCAGCTGATATTGCCTCCCTTCTTCACCGCTAGAGGCGCTGCTTACGAGCGAAAGGGCAAATTTGCAACGCAATTTGCAATAACTCGGAGAATATTCGGGATAGAGACCTGAGATTTTCACTATATTTTCAAGATTCTACTATATATATTGTTAAAATTTCAGTCAGATTAGTTACGTATTGTGGACGTGTATAGCCGACAAACATACATACATATACTGACTTATATATATATATGTAATATTGTTGCAAATGGTCCCATCGACGTATGGATAAACTGGCAGTCGTGTACGTGAGGCGAGTATTGATGTTCTTCCCACACGCGGACAACAAGAAGCAGAGGCAGGGCTAGATGTTAACATCGAGAGCGATCGGGGACAGCCCACGGGACAGAGGTGGAGGGCATGATACAAACTTTGATGCCTATCACCGAGACATGGAGAGAGAGACCGAGAGAGACAGAAGCAGTCTGCCGATGGACACACTGTAGAACATACGGCCGCTGCCCCCCTGCTAAAACCTGTCCTGTTTACCGGGGTCGTCTATAAAAAGCCCCTGGAGGGGGCCCCATCTGGCTGGGCGTTGGCTTTTTCCTCCCCTCTGGCCCGCAGCTGACCGCTCTTTGGATCTTTATTTTGACGTCACCATTTTTATTTTAAACTAGCGGATGTGTACCCGGCTTCGCCCGGGTTTTATCCGAGTGAAAGTTTGCCAAACGAATATTATATACTAGACGAATGGCCCGGGCAATGCCCGGGTTTTACCAGAGTGCGAATATATTTAAAAAACGTTTTAATTCAAATACTATTCGTTACAATTATAAATTGGCGCCATGGATGTCACTCTTGTGAAACGTCCCGTTCCAAACTGTGTTTTTAAAATGTTTTAACTATATATAATATAACGGTATAATAACGGTATAAAGAAATAATGAGCCTATAGCCTAGTGGTCATGGGATCTGCCCGGTAAGCGGAAGGTCGTGGGTTCGATTCCCATCCCTTGACCTTGTATACATCTTGCTTCCTAGGGTTGCCTAGAGTGGCCGTTATAGACAGGGTGGTCCTGTATAGACAGGTGGATGTATCACACAGCTGATAACAGGGTTGTCTAGAGTGGTCGCTATAGACAGGGTGGTCTGTATAGACAGGTGTATGTATCACACTGCTGATAACAGGGTTGCCTAAAGTGACCGCTATAGACAGGGTGGTCTGTATAGACAGGTGGATGTAGCACACTGATGATAACAGGGTTGCCTAAAGTGACCGCTATATACAGGGTGGTCTGTATAGACAGGTGGATGTATCACACAGCTGATAACAGGGTTGTCTATAGTGGCCGCTATAGACAGGTGTATGTATCACACAGCTGATAACAGGGTTATCTAGAATGGCCGCTATATACAGGGTGGTCTGCATAGACAGGTGAATGTAACACACTGCTGATAACAGGGTTGTCTAGAGTGGTCGCTATAGACAGGGTGGTCTGTATAGACAGGTGTATGTATCACACTGCTGATAACAGGGTTGCCTAAAGTGACCGCTATAGACAGGGTGGTCTGTATAGACAGGTGAATGTAACACACTGATGATAACAGGGTTGCCTAAAGTGACCGCTATAGACAGGGTGGTCTGTATAGACAGGTGGATGTAGCACACTGCTGATAACAGGGGTGTCTAGAGTGGCCGCTATAGACAGGGTGGTCTGTATAGACAGGTGGATGTAACACACTGCTGATAACAGGGTTTTCTAGAATGGCCGCTATAGACAGGTGTATGTATCACACAGCTGATAACAGGGTTGTCTAGAGGGGGGCAGGGAGGCCACGTGTTCGCCGGCAGCCAATGGGCGCGCATTCTATCCGTGAACTTCAGACAGTGAGCTTCAGACAGTGAACTTCAGACAGACAGAATAAGGCAATTATATAAGTAGATTATGAAGTATAATAAACAATGTTAAAGATTAGTTTTAATTATTAATCAAGATTGTGTGTGAATATGTGAGAAAGATGTAATATCGTTGTTGTTTTCTTGGCCGACTGTTTTACATATGGTGTTATCTTAAAATTGCTTTTTTTGAATATTTTTTTAGATTGAGATTATTAGCTAGTATGTAAAAAAATTAAATCTGTTGAATTTTTTTTGTATTTATATATAAATAAAATTAATTCTGTTGATTTTTTTTTTTTTGTATTTAATCGATAACACCGAAGTTACGCATGTTAATGTTAGGAAAAATATTTTGATGTTAAGCAAAACCTGCTCCATCTCGTTTTACATAAATGTTGAAAATTTGGTCGAAATTGATGCATTGTAACGAAAGTTTTTAGCGAACAACACTTATGAAATTTGCATTTTATTAATATAGATACAAATAGGGGTGTACAGGTTATATTAATGAAGATATAGCATTTATACAAAATATAGGGATGGTAGCAAATAGGAACAGTGTACATTTTAATAGAAGGGTAAGTTCTTATAATGTATCTGCTCTAACTAATTGGAAGATATATTTGACATATACTAAAATTGTCATTATTATACAGTTTAAAATATACGATAGAATGTGCCCCCGGTGATGAAGGTTTGTTTGGGGGAAATGAAATAAAATGAATGATGACCTGACAAACCTATTATAAAATCAAACGAAATAATTTGGTCACACATTAATTATTATTATTATTAATATAAGAGATTAAAATAGGACAATAATATAATGATGATGTATCAATAAGATATAGAATATGATAAAAGAGAAATACATAAGAATAAATGATAAAATTGAGAGAACATGCAAGATAAAATTAGAAATGCCGTAAAAGTAATCTACTTATAGAAAAAAATTGAGAACCTATTGAATTAAAAAATAACTAAAAGAAAAGCATAAAACTATTAAGTTGAACTTAGATTATAAGTTGACGCAGAGAGTTAATGAAGGTATATGGGATGTCTGAGTATGTTCCTGCAAAGAAACATCTTAATGAGTTCTGCAATGCAGTACGAACTTGTGTTAGCGAGGTACTGTTTTAATTTACAGAACGTTCAAGATGTTCCGTTTGCATCATCAGTTCAGACTAGTAGCTCCCTACTATATAAGTAGCTCGAGGAATGTGGAAAGAGAGAGGTGAACGCAAGAGATGCACTGCTGCCAATGATGATGGCACCCGGCTTGTATGATGAAAAAAGAAAAAGATTGGTAATGAGCCGGGTAATAAAGATTTAAAAAAAAAAAAGAATCTAGCTGGGTATCCTGAACTCACTATTGGGAATTATATAGCGAGGAAGGATGTTTCAAGTTAGATATATCAAATAAAAAAAAATTCTGGCGAGCAAGAATATATTTAGGGGAATATATGAAATTATGGAATGAAGAAAGGGAAGATAGCTGCAGACTGCTTCTGTCTCTCTCGGTCTCTTTCTCCATGTCTCGGTGATAGGCATTCAAGTTTGTGTCATGGCCTCTACCTTTGTCCCGTGGGCTGTCCCCGATTACTCTCGGTGCTAACATCTAGACCTGCCTCAACTTCTTGTTGTCCGCGTGTGGGAAGAACATCAACACTCGCCTCACGTACAAGACTGCCAGTTTATCCCTACATCGACAGGATCATTTACAACAATATTACATATATGTATATTATTTTATTCAATGTAAAATAATCATTGGCGCTCTGTCATCAATAAAGACGTTTATAATATCTGTTAATAAAATCTGTAATAAAAGACATTAATGAATCTTTTTATTTCTTATAAGGTTTATATTGACGCCAAAGATGAGCGGTGAGGGCAATATTATCAGATGCTTCTTCCCCAGATGCATTGGCCTCCAGAACAGGTCTGGAACATGTAAAACACCATCAGACATCGCTAGCACCATATACCACCCATCATATTATATTTTAACCCTGTAGAATATATTTTATCAGCAACAAATGAATAGAGAACCACATGTTTGCAATATAAGATAGACAATTCCAATAGGTTAAATTGTTATTTCTATATAGTCAATAAAGTGTTAGGATCTTTTAATAGAAACGTTTATTCGGTTGTTTTTTTTTTTACCTTTTTGTTCCTTCATATTTGTATATCAAGTTCTCGTCGAGAATAAGTGTCTAGAATTTATCTGGACTCGTCATAGAATATGACCCCTGGACCTATGTTAAGTTGGTCCTTGTTTGTTTCATTGACGAGTTAAGATTCAGTCTAGAAATTGATTCTCGACAAGTCTTTATCAGGAGAAAACCTAAGACCCTCTTCCATCCCATTGATATCGTTTTTGGAAAAAAAAAGTCTCATGATCTGGGTTGGCTGGCTTTTTTCGAACAGACATACACTTTTCCACGTGTTTGAGGGGCTTTCGTTGATACAGGGATGCAATTCTTGAGCCCTATGTGAGATCTTTAAGGGATATCATGGCCTACAGTAAATTTTTATGGATGATAGTGCTTGTCTACATAGGGCAGTGCTAGTCAGTCCATAAAGGATAGTGCTAGTCAATGATTTCCTCAATATGAGGATATTCAGAAGATGGATTGGCCAGCCATATCTCTTGTCCTGAGTCCAACAGGATAATTCTGGAATGTCTTAAGGAGAGGCATTAGAGTTCGTCCGCAGAACGCAACCCTTCTCGAACTAAAGCCTGTTCTTTTGGATGAGTGAGATTTATTGCATCAAGACCTCCTCAAAAACTTGTTAATCAGCATGAAAGCCCGTTATGGGAATAGCACACCGATTAGACAATTGATAAAGCTGCTAGAGATAACTATAATCCCTAATGACTCATATTTCTTGAGAGAGACACATCAGTTTGTATATATTTGAAATAATTTAAATTTTAATATTTTAAAGTAATTTTTGGGGTATTATTAAGAAAGGACACGTTTATCCCGTCAAAGTAGACGCAAGAATTGAACGCCAAATACTGATCGCTTCTACAAACTATCAGAATCGGGTTGGTGACAAAGCCACAAAACCAACTTTGACAAATTCTGAACGTCCACCTAGAGACCTTGGTTTCAAGCTAATGGTCCACTGGATCGTCAAGGTGGAGGACAAGTAGAAGGAGCATCCACACGAATGCGCCGTTGACCACAGGTGCCTCTGTCATCCTCTGCATGCTGCTGTCCTCAGTTATCCTGCCGACTTTCTGTAATATTGTTGTAAATGATCCTGTCGACGTATGGACTGGCAGTCGTGTACGTGAGGCGAGTGCTGATGTTCTTGCCACACGCGGACAACAAGAAGCAGAGGCAGGGCTAGATGTTAGCACCGAGAGTGATCGGAGACATCCCACGGGACAGAGGTAGAGGCCATAATACAAACTTGGATGCCTATCACCGAGACATGGAGAGAGAGAGATCGAGAGTGACAGAAGTGGTCTGCCGATGGACACCCTGCTAAAACCTATCCTGTTTTCAGGGGTCGTCTATAAAATTCCCTGGAGATGGCCCCCATCTGGGCGTTGACATTTTCCCCTCTCTCTGCCCTCAGCTGCCACCATCTTTATTTTATTTTATTTTTATTTATTTTTTTGACGTTATCATTTTGAGGTTAAATACTAATAAGGGTGTACAGGTTGTATTCATAAAAATATATAGCATATATGGGGTGGTAGCAAATAGAAACAGTGTACATTTTAATAGAAGGGTATGATCTTATAAAGTATTGGCTCTAACTAATTAGAAGATATGGGACATATACTAAAAGTGTCATTATTATACAGTTCAAAATATACTATATATAATTATAATAATATATAAATTTTAATAACTATAATAAAAATTATAGGAAAATATATCCTTATAATGAAATAATATTGGGTTTAATATTTTTCTGTTTGTTTATATATTTTGTTTAATTTTGTATATATCTTGGCTCTTGATCCTTTGATGTTTTATCTATCTATAAATAAAATTTGGTTATTTAACTTTTATTCAACTATAACAAAAAGGCGCGCTGTCCCGCTAAAGACATTGGCGCCAAATGAAGGAGAAAAGTAAAGTATATCTCTATTTTATATTTCTAAATTTAAATAATAAATACAGGATATTTTAAATAAACTTATATTAAGAAATAAGAGATTCTTCTCAGCAAGGTATATTATAATCAATAAAATAAAAGAAGACGAGTTTCTTAAACAATTTTAAATAAACGCAAGCTTTCGGGTGAAAACCCTTCGACAGGCAGTATAAAGCAAACGCGACGAAACAAACATGGTACACATGGCAGACAAGAATATATACATCTATGATATTTACATAACTATGGTAAAGAGAATTGCAAATAAGAAATTTACATCATTATGAAATAATGCATATAGAGAATCTATTCTTCAAAAAGAGATGCTAATTTTATAATTGGAAACGGGAATATCGTTGAAATATAGTACATGACTGACACGGGCAACTATAGGGAGAACTACATGAAGGCCAGGAGAGCATGATAGGCTTCAGGGAGGTCGATTTTTCTGTTGATGCTGCCTTGCTTATGGGATTCTATGGATTCTAGTATGAGTCTTTGACGTTGGTTACGGATGCGTCTTTAATGTATTGTAGGGTGTTTGATGTTAAAAGTATGGCCTGTGTCCTGTATGTGTTGATATATGAGAGATTTGGAGTCATGGTTAGATATGTTACGGGAGTGCTCAGACATCCTGATGGCAACAGTTCTACCCGTCTCACCTACGTAAACTTATATTGTTTTTTTTTTTTATGTGTATTTATAACCATGACGTTTTCACTTTTTGCTATTGGTACATTTCTTAGTTTTGTTTCTATCATAAACATTCTATCTTTAATATATGCCTCAGCAACTAAATCATTTCCTTCATTATAAATTTTTGCTCCATCCTTATTGAAAATAACTGAATTTCCCAGGATGACTAATTCGTATACTGACAATAAATTATTCCTTAAATTTGGTACATGTAAGATATCTTTATGCGAATATTTTCTTGACCTTCACTTGTGCTTGTAGTAAGTCTCATATCTCCTTTGGCTATGGCTTGAGTAGTTTTGGCCCTTCTCAGCTAGATTGATTTCACTTTCGTTATCTGTCACATTTTCCATCCAAATTAGGTTTGGCGTTAAATGTGCCGTGGGATCCTGAATTTATATACCATATTTGTCTATCATTTCTCTCATCTGATGAATTAAAAGAGAAACTTGTAACATAATAAACAAAGAGAAACTTATCTTCTTGCGATTAGCACCTATTTACTTGTGATTTTACACGCATACTCTGTGGGAACGATTAATTGATTAAACTTAAAATATATATACAACAGTGCATCATATATATACAAATATATATACTCATTTATTCCTCTAAAGCATTGACTCTGATGCCAATAAAATTATGTCCGTCTATCTCGTAGTAAGCAAGGGTCAGTCTATATAAAGCAACTCACCCCGAACAGAGAACAGCAAGTTCCATCAGCAACAATCACTGTTTCCAGCGTTCCTTCCCTTCTAAGACAGGTATTTCCCTGAAATCACAGTTAAGTGCACTCCGCAACACTGATTGACACACTACTTGAACATGTGGATATTAAATTATTAGTTCTTGGAACGTTAGGATTGGGTATTTAGCAACACTGATACAAGAGAACAATGAATATTATATTAAAATATCTGACAACATCATAATGTTCACTTAGCGCCTCTGGTATATTACTGTAAGAGAACATTTTGTGAATGAAAAATAAAATTTCTGGAAAGATCATAATTTGTTCTCCGCAAGACTAATAGAATACCTGAGAGTATGTGATATTTATATTTGTCAATATTTTATATCCAACAATAATTATTTCAGATTTTATAGAAGCGAAAAGAAAGAATCCAATAAAATATTTACGATATAGCTCCTGTATCCGAATCTCTCTTCGTCGTTTTCTTCCTCCATTCTGCCCTGGATAGTCGCGCTGCTGTTAGAGTAGCAACATTGCACGCTGCAGCTGAACGGTCTCCTCTAAGCATACAGATCAGTCATCATGGCGGGGCAGCATGGTACTAACACTTACCCAACCAGCCAATAGCACCGTGAGACCCGGCTGTGCTTGTTGGCATGAGGCTCTGTCACCAAACCCCAACCAACCTGGACAATACTTTTTCAACTATATATATACAAGTATATTGTATATTGCAATGTTTTGAAAATAGAGCAATCCATAAATAAATCTTTAATTAAAAGGCATATATTGGATCAAAATATCATTTATTTTACCAATATTTCAGTTGGCTGAACGCCAACCTTTATCAAGGTGTTATAACATATTTAGTGTCAACAACAAACTCAGTGTAGAGTACCTGTAGTAACCGAGAGGGACAGTCAGGGTGTGGAGAGTTTTCCAGTACCTCTCTGCACCTTGGAAGACCTTTAGCAGTTCTCATAGAGTACAGGCAGTCGTGTTCGAGGCAGAGTGGAAGACTTGGGAAGGTCACATAAAAAAAACGAAGACACAGTTGTACTAGGAAAGTTCCGGAAACAGATAAGAATTGAGCTAGCAGCAAGATGGAGAGAATTGAGAAGAGATTTCTTACTGATCTACATGGTTGATGAGATGGACCTTGGGGACATATGACGAGGGCTTCCGCCGATGGTGAAGTGACTGTTATTTTCGGCTAAGACGGAGGTCTTATATATCTTTGCTGAGAGGAAGTACTGGGTTTCAGCGGATGCAATAAGGGCGTGGATTGGAAGAGATGTCATTGTACGCTCTGGCAACGCCCTATCTTCTCGGCCTCGTTCTTAAAGTTGTGGGACTTCTACATCTCGATATTTGCTTTAGCTCAACTCTTAATCTATTACAGAGTTGTATTTATTTATACTCAGTTTGTGTAAAGTACATTACATATTGTTGTGCATTGACACATGTCAATCATGCGTATAATTATTTACAGAGGTGTTTATTATACATGAAAATCTTGTTATATTGTAGCGTAGAAATCAAGTCTTTGTATATCTGAAGGTGTGAAAGTATTTATTGATGACGTCACAGCGACGAGTCGACAATTATTAACAGGTCAGCCCAACTATCTACAGCTAGAGAATCTTAAGCAAGCAAGCAAAGAAATATTTTAAAGATGATTTCACAAATACAGGTTAATATATATTTTTATAATCTGTTGAATATATTTTCATTGAATAATATTAAATTAAATAATAAAATATTTCTTCGCCACATAGCCTACTCCTATAAAGAGCATCGACCCGATGCTCAGCAGGAGACTTACGTCGTCAGTCTTAAGAACTAGTACTATGGCCAGGGATATTTTCAGGTGACTGCGGTGGATGTCTTCTTTCAGTTGAGATATCTTCTTCATGAGGACTTGGTAGGTCTATGTTTACGTCAAGGTAGCTTTTTCTCATTTCTACTGTGGTCGGCAAGGGGGCATTTTATAACTTTGCGGCCTCACCTCCAATGTGGTCTATCATCTAGTTTTAATGGCGGGGCGTCCAGCTAGATCTTCTAGCAGGTGAGAAATGTTGTCTGTTTCGACCGCGATATGAAGTAGGGCTTCGGTAGCGAGTGAAGGTTTTCCTCGATGATTCGTCATTGGGGTCCTGAGATTCAGCTCGAGAGTTGCAGGATACCATTGCGTCTTGCTTTCTTTGGAAATAGTCATTTCTCCTTTCCTCATTGTGTCTCTTTCTGTCACGGCAATAGCGGACGACGTGACCTGGGCGTCCGCAGTAGAAACAGATTGGCCTTCCCTCAGTTGTACGCCAATCATTGGTGTCGCGTCTTCCTCCTTGTTTTGGGTATCGAGGTTCAGGGTCGGTCTTATCGTTTCGGCCTCATATCTAGTATTTAAAAACTGTCGGGGTCTTTCCTTATGAGGGGGACTTCTCCTAGACTTTGAGATTGGCGCCAGGGTGCTTCCAATCTCCTCCTTTACAATTTCTTCGATCGTAGCATTTTTTAGTTCCTCCCGAGGAGAGCCTAATACCCGCTGTACCTCCTCACGAACAATTTGCCTAATCAAAGATGACAGATCTTCTCCGTCATCCTGGTCACAGAGAGAGGCTACATTTGGTAGGCGCTCGTACCTGGTTGGGGTAACTCGCCTACAACGGAGCGCCTCAACACGGCGACATTCTGTAATAAATTGCTCGGTGCTCTGTACATCCCTCGGTAGGAGTGCTTGATAAAGCTCCTCAGCTATCCCCTTCATGAGGTGGGAGATTTTATCTTCCTCGCTCATTTGAGGATCAACCTCTTTGCACAAGCACAGGACATCCTGGTTGTAAAATTCGGTACTTTTACCTTTTAATTGTGCCCGTGTTTTAAGTTTCTTCTCCGCTTGCAATTTTGAATTTTCTTTTTTTCCGAACACATTCTCTAATTGAGATGTGAATTCCTTCCAAGTCTGTATGATTTCTTCGTTGTTCTCAAACCATTTGAGAGCAGTTCCAGACAGATAAAAATAAACTTTTGTAAGACAAAGGGTTTCGTCCCAATTGTTGTAATGTGTATGAGTTGTCTGAACAAACTCGCTACGACTTACAAGCTGAACTGAATGTTTTATTCAATCTAGCAATCTTCTTATATACAAGATAGAGATTAAAATATAAAGTTAAGTGCCAGGAGAAAATGTTTTTTATTAATCGAATACACGAGCTTTCGGGCAGTCACGCCCTTCTCCTGGCACTTAACTTTATATTTTTAATATCCCAAGGAGAAAGTTTCTACGATTAAACAAGATAGAGATAAAAAGGAAATAATTTACATAAGTTTAAAACAATTGACAAATGGAATAATTTTGCATAGCCAACAATAGGTAACAATTATAACACTTAACAAAGGTTATTTACATATCACAACATGTTTCCCCTCTGGTACAACAATTAAAGAATGTCACGAATCTAGACAACCATCAACAATCAGATCAGGCAAATCAAAAGGCGGTTGACATGCCTCCCCTCTGTTTAAAAACCAAATCTTTGTGGTTTTCTTAACTCTCTTCCAAACCTTGAAAACCGGGGCCTTCCGGATGGTTCTGGTGCAATCCCAGCGGATGTAGTCGCGCCTTCCCTCTGGTCAATATTGGTCTCTTCACTTGACCGCTGTATCGGGGCTGTGGATGACTCGCCCATCGTTGGACTGTAGCACTGCGGATGTTGGGCTTCTGGGGAGGCGGTAATTGGTTCTGAAGACAACTGGCTTTTCTCGTAGCCTCCATCCCTTGGCCTAATAAATTGTTGATTTATTATCAACCTATTTCCCGATGGTGTCACAACTTCAAAGCTCTGAGGAGAATCAGCCTGCGCTGAATCTTCACCGGTGTCCATGTCTCCCTTGGATGTATTTGACACCATGCATCCTCTCCTACATTGACCTTGGGATAGCTTTTACTATTTCTGTCATACTGCTCTTTCATTGAGCTCTGTCTTTTTCTTTTGGCATTCTCTATACTTCTCCAATTAGTTTGATAGGGTCTATATAGCGGTGTAATTCTGGGGATCTGACATCGAAGGCTCCTCGATAAACATAACTGTGCGGGTGACGGTAGGTCATTTTTTGGTGTATTTCTATATGCCAGAATAGCCAGATATGGGTCGGACCCTTCATCTCTACATTTGATTAGTTGATTTTTTATTGTTTGAATGTTTCTCTCGGCCAGACCATTAGATCTATGAAGGTGTGGACTTGAAAATAGCTGTTTTATACCCCATCTTATACAGAAGTCAGTCATAATCTCTGAGCGAAAACGGTGGTCCATTGTCGGACATCATGGTTTCCGGAATCCCGAATCGTGCAAATGTTTCTCTCAATTTATTTTTTACATTAATCGCCGTAGGTGGGTCCAATGTAAATACCTCCGGGTAGCCACTATATCTGTCGACCACTAACAAATGGGGCTTTTTCTGAATATAAAATATGTCCAATGATACTGTCTGCCATGGATAATCTGGAACTGGGAAAGGTTTTAAACGGCTGCCGTATTTTTGATTTCTGATGTTTTTGACAAATTTCACAATTTTTTACTTTTTCAGCAATGTCGATGGACATTCTCGGCCAAAATAAAGATTCTCGCGCCAAACCCTGAATTGCAGATATCCCTTGGTGCGATTGGTGCAACAAATTAAGCATAGCATTTCTTTGTGTCTTCGGAATCACTATGGCCGATCCTATACATAATAGATCATTCCATAAGTACAAACGGTGTCTGAAATCGAAAAATATTTTGGCATCTTCATCGACGTCTTTTTTGCATATAGGCCATCCCTCAATCACATAATCGATTACTTTAACCAAAGCAGGATCCTCTCGGGTATCTTTCTGCATCGCTACCAGTTTTTCGTCCGAGATATTAACACGTACCATCTTGACCATTCTTTTGTCTTCAAGAAAAGGCGTTGGTAGTTCGTCCATGGGGTGAGTATCCCTGGATAGGGTATCAGCCACAATCAAGTATTTTCCTGGTTTGTACTGCAATTTGAAGTCAAATGCTATTAGCTTCATTACTAATCTTTGTAGACGCGGTGATATATCACTCAGCGGTTTTTTGACTAGAGGCAATAAGGGCTGGTGATCCGTCTGGACAACGAAAGTGTGTCCTGACAATAGATATTCGAACTTTTTGCATCCATAATAAACACTCAATAACTCCTTCTCAATCTGAGAGTACTGTTTCTGCGAGTCGCTAAATGACGCGGATGCGAATGCTAGAGGTCGATCTTCCTGTAGCAGAGCAGCTCCCATTGCATCTTTGCTGCATCACACTGCAAAATCAGCATCTTGCTTTGTCAAAATGTGCCAACGAAGGAGCATTCCTCACGCATTCCTTAATATGATCGAATTCCCCATCCTGTTTAGGCCCCCAATGCCAGACAACATTCTTTCTTAAGATTCCTCTTATATTGGATGTGGACGCAGCTAAGTTTGGAATGAATTTTCCTAAGTAATTATAAAGACCCATGATTCTTTGCAGCGACTTTTTATCCTCTGGCCTTTTAAAGGTAATTAATTTATCAATCTTATTTGGCTCTGGATCAATTCCATTTTGTGATATCACATGGCCCAAGAAACGAACTTTCGTTAGACATATTTGAGCCTTTGTTAAATCAAATTTGATATTTTTTTCTTTTGCTTTTTCTAGAATTCCCTTTAATTTTTTATTGTGTTTTTGAATGGTATCCGCATATATCAGCAAATCGTCTACATATGTAATATTTTGAAAGCTATCCCTAAAGATATTCGTCATTTTCTCAACAAAAATGTGTGCCGATATTTTCAAACCAAATGGCAATCGGTTATATCTGAATTTGCCAAATGGCGTGGTCATCACCAACAGATCTCTGCATTCCTTTGCAACCGGAATATGCCAATAGGCTGATTTCACGTCTAACACGGTATAATACTTAGCTTTGGGTATCTCGTGCAATAGTTCAGCTGGAGCCGGAGTCTGGAAATGTCTTCCCACAAGAGCCTCATTTAATTTCCGAGGATCCAGGCATATTCTGATTTGACCAGATTTTTTTTTTACAACGACCATAGGATGAGACCACTCTGTTTCATGATATATTTTTGTTACGATTCCTTGCTTCACCATCTTTTCCAATTCAGACTGAACTTCGGCTCCGAGGCTTGTTGGGATGCGCCTGGGAGGGACTTGCACAGGAGAATATTCAGGCTTTGTGTAAATCTTACATTCCGAGTTGATTAATCCTACTCCTTGAAATACTTCGTGGTATTGTTCGAGGATTTTTTGAGTTTCAGAACACAATTTCATTTCATCCGTGTTTATATGATTGATTCGCCTCAAGATTTCAAGCTTCTCGCAAGTATCGCCCGTGATAAGTGTCTGCGCTTCTACATCGGCTACGATAAATTCAAACATTCCTTTCTTTTCACCATATTGGCATAGCACATTGCATTTGCCGACGATAGGTAATTCTGTATTTCCATATGCGAACGCCTTTAATGACGTGGGTCTGATTTCTGGTCTTGATGGCCATTGGTTTATTACTTTATGAGGAAGCACATTTATCTGTGCGCCAGTGTCCAAATGTACCGTGGTCTTCTTGCCATTAATTATTATTACCGCGGACCACTTGTCCGACCGAACAGTCTTTACAGCAACCTCATTAAGATTTATCTCGTCACAGGATTCTTCAGCTTCACTTTCCGCTAAGAGATTTCTTATACGTTTTGTTCGGCAAACTACTGAGAAATGATTGGTTTTTCCGCATGCATTACATTTCTTCCCATATGCTGGACACTTTCCATACTTGTGTCGTTGTCCACACCACTTACATGGTTCTATTATTCTTTCTCTTCTCGGGTTTATACCGCTTGGTCCTGCTTCTGCATTTTCCATTCGAATTGTATCTTTCACCCAATTACGTTTTTCAATTTTTTCAATCATTTTTTGCTCATTCAACGATGCTACTTGTGAACATGTTGACTCGGAGATCACAGCTATCGAAATTGCCCTTGGTAGTGTCAACTGTGGATCTTCTAACAATTTTCTTTTCACTTCTCGGTCAAGTATTCCAATTATAAGGCGATCCCTTATGAGAGATTCTGTTAAATTCTCGAATTCACATTCTTGTGCCAGATGCTTTAATTCTGTGACGAATTCCATGATTCCCTGCTTTTCCTTTTGTACACAGGTAAAAAATGCATTTCTCCTTTGAATCGTATTTTTGAAGGGCTTAAAATGGTTCGTAAGCATATCAAGCATTTCCTTTACATTTAGGTAGGTATCATTTTCACTTATGTGAAATGTTTTGTATATCATCACTGTTTTCTCACCAGCAATATGCTTCAAAATTGCTCGCTGACGCACCAGCGGCATGCTTTCTAAATTTACCGCTATTGCAAAAATTTCAAACGACTCTCTCCAGGTTTCCCATTTTTTCTCGTTGCTGTACGGGACAAATTCCGCCGGCGGCTTGATTCCTTCCATTCTACTCAATGTTGAATTAATCTGTTTTAATTCGATACTTTTGTCGACTGCGCCATGTTGTAATGTGTATGAGTTGTCTGAACAAACTCGCTACGACTTACAAGCTGAACTGAATGTTTTATTCAATCTAGCAATCTTCTTATATACAAGATAGAGATAAAAAGGAAATAATTTACATAAGTTTAAAACAATTGACAAATGGAATAATTTTGCATAGCCAACAATAGGTAACAATTATAACACTTAACAAAGGTTATTTACATATCACAACACCAATGGTTGTACCTTGCCACACGAGCATACCCTTTTAACCATTTTTGAAGATCTTCACCATCCTCCCCGGAGAAAATGGAAGGGTTCCTTGGAAGATGTTGAACAACGTAGTTGCTTACCTGAGTACCTTCCTTCCTTCCTGAGTACATTCATAGAAGTTTCTTCTGGTTCAACAGAATCAATTTTTCTTTTATTTCTTAATGGGTATCGGTCCAGTCTCTCCACCAGTTGTAGCGTAGAAATCAAGTCTTTGTATATCTGAAGGTGTGAAAGTATTTATTGATGACGTCACAGCGACGAGTCGACAATTATTAACAGGTCAGCCCAACTATCTACAGCTAGAGAATCTTAAGCAAGCAAGCAAAGAAATATTTTAAAGATGATTTCACAAATACAGATTAATATATATTTTTATAATCTGTTGAATATATTTTCATTGAATAATATTAAATTAAATAATAAAATATTTCTTCGCCACAATATTATACACCAATATGGGGTGGTTGGTTTTAATTACCATTCTATATACAGTTACGAGCGTCATTCCTCATATCTCCTAATCAATCAGTCATCAGTTTTCATCTCTGTCACCGTTTACTTTTTTTTTTGGAATGGCGCCCTCCTATTGGTTGGCTACAGTCACGCCACCTTTGCCCCCCCCCCCCCATCCCCCCCCATCATGCCCTCCACCCCCCCCCCCCCCACTCGCTATTTTGTCTTTGTAACTATTGTGTTGGAGCGGGTCGCTCCCTAAATAAATGCATATCTATATTAATAAAATGCAAATTTCATAAGAGGACATCACTAAAAACTTTCGTTACAATGCATCAATTTCGACCAAATTTTCAACATTTATGTAAAACGAGATGGAGCAGGTTTTGCTTAACGTCAAAATATTTTTCCCTAACATTAACATGCGTAACTTCGCTGTTATCGATTAAATACAAAAAAAATCAACAGAGTTAATTTTATTTATATATAAATACAAAATTAAATTTCAACAGAGTTAATATTTTTACATACTAGCTAATAATCTCAATCTAAAAATATAATATAAAAAGCCAACAATGAAGAGTGAATGTAAGATAAAAAGCCAACAATGAAGAGTAAATGTAATATAAAAAGCCAACAATGAAGAATGAATGTAAGATAAAAAGCCAACAATGAAGAGTGAATGTAATATAAAAAGCCAACAATGAAGAATGAATGTAAGATAAAAAGCCAACAATGAAGAGTGAATGTAAGATACAAAGCCAACAATGAATAGTAAATGTAATATAAAAAGCCAACAATGAAGAATGAATGTAAGATAAAAAGCCAACAAAGAAGAGTAAATCTACTTATATAATTGCCTTATTCTGTCTGTGTGAAGTTCACAGATAGATTTTGGTCAGAATATAATATAAAAAGCCAACAATGAAGAGTAAATATGATATAAAAAGCCAACAATGAAGAATGAATGTAAGATAAAAAGCCAACAATAAAGAGTAAATGTAATATAAAAAGCCAACAATGAAGAATAAATTTAAGATAAAAAGCCAACAATGAAGAGTAAATATAATATAAAAAGCCAACAATGAAGAATAAAGGCAATGTGACACGGCAATGTGACACGGGAAAAAATGTTCACTAGATAAAACTATGATTTTCTAATGTAGAAAATTAGGAAAGACAAAATTCAGGATGACACGGCACACAGGGACCGGGAAAAAAATGTTCACTTTATCGAGAGATTCAAATTTACGAGTTTCAAATTATCAAAATATATATATTTTTTAAAATAAGTTTTTAGAGAATTGTTTTAACAAATGTTCGCTAGACAAACCTTTACTCGGGTAAAACCCCGGGCGAAGCCGAGTACGTTTTATAAGTTTATAGAGAATTGTTTTAACAAATGTTCGTTAGACAAACATTCACTCGGGTAAAACCCGGGCGAAGCCGGGCACATCCGCTAGTATTAGATAATAACCAAATGGAATCCTCTCTTTCTTTTTCCCAGTAAGAGACGCCCTACGGAAGCCAAACAGTACATAGACAGATAAAGCACATAGGCTATAGTTATTAACTAACATATGCAATTATTTAAGGGGCCAATTTATAATTGTAACAAATAGTATTTGAATCAAAACATTCAATCGGGTAAAACACGGGCGTTGCCCGGGTCATTCGGCTAGTATATATATATATATAGTATATTTTAAACTGTATAATAATGACACTTTTAGTATATGTCACATATCTTCCAATTAGTTAGAGCCGATACTTTATAAGATCATACCCTTCTATTAAAATGTGTACCGTTTCTATTTGCTACCACCCCCATATTGTGTATGATATGCTATATCTTTATTAGTATAACCTGTATCATCCTTATTTGTATTTAAACTCAAAATGATGACCCCAAAATAAAAACTGCAAGAGTGGTCAGCTGGGGACAGCTGCGAGGCAGAGGGGAAGGACATAGCCGACGCCCAGATGGGGCCCCCTCCAGGACTTATAGACCCCCTCCCGGGGTCAACAGAACAGTTTTAGCTCAGAGGATCAGGGGCAGTGTGTGCTACAGTGTGTCTATCTGCAGACTTCTTCTGTCTCTCTCTCTCTCTCCATTTCTCGGTGTTAGGCATCCAGGTTTGTGCCATGGCCTCCACCTCCATCCCGTGGGCTACCTCCAACCTGCTCGGTGCTAACATCTAGCCCTGCCTCTGCTTCTTGTTGTCCGCGTGTGGGAAGAACATCAACACTCGCCTCACGTACACGACTGCCAGTTTATTCATACGCCGACAGGATTATTTGCAGCAATATTACAGTGGGTATAAAAGACTATATATATATATATATATGTTATATAATTTTTAAAAAATTAATAGAAATATAATAGAGATAAATGCATGTAAATATTATTTTATTTTATTAATCTGTTTAAAATAACTCTGTTGTTCTTGGCCACTAGATGGCGCCACCTTAAATATAAATAGATTTTTTTGTTTTTTTTAGTGTTGGTTAGGTAAGTTAGATTTTATTTTATATAGGTATGTAAATGGTGATATAGAATTAATTGTTAAAATTCTATATTTACTTAATTTAAAATATATACTTTTGCTCAAAGAGTTCAAAATAAACTACTTGAGACTGATTTTCTCTTTTTTAATTAAATTCAAGACGACTGCACCTTCAATTTTAACAAATCATTTTTTGGATTTACATAATTATAGAACAGCTAGCCGACAGGATTTGCCTAGTAATTCTCTCTAAAATGCCTCAGAAATTGAAACATTAGCAATAATAAATTCAGTACAAAGATTTCACACATACATCCACAACATTCATTTCACCTTACACACAGATCATTTACCTCTAAAATGGCTTAAAAATGTAAAAAACCCACAGGGAAGATTATTTAGATGGTCATTACTTCTCTCACAGTATGACTTTGATATAAAACATATAAAAGGGTTACACAATATAGAAGCAGATATGTTATCTCGATCACCAGTTTCACACTATTTAACAATAAATGAAATAAAAGAACACCAATTTACAGAGCATATTAATAGTAATAAAATTAAAATTCAAAATGGCATTTACATAGTTAGAAAAAAAGGTTTTAATAGGGCATATGTACCACAATCACTTAGGCAAAAATTATTACATAAAGTACATACAAATCATGGACACATTGGTACAACACAAATGACAAAAATATTATTTCCCTATTATTATTGGCCATATATGACAAAAGACATTGCTAATTTTACAAAACACTGTGAAACATGTCAATTTAATAAATCAAGAGACAATAGGATTATTTATGGACCTTTACAACAAATGCCAATAGCCACACACCCAAACCACATTTTTTCTCTTGATACAATGGGAGGATTGCACAATTATGGGACTACAAAACACAGCATTCATATGATAGTAGACCATCATAGTAGATTCTTATGGACTTTTCCAACCAAATCTGTATCAACTGATTCTTATATTACCTGTTTAAAAAAACTTATTCCAAATTAATAAACCTGAAATATTGATAACTGACAGAAATGCAGCTTTTCTTAGCAATAAATTTAAACATTTTTTAGAAAAAAACAATGTTAAGCATCTACTCACCAGTGCACATCATCCAGAAACAAATGCTAAGGTAGAAAGGTTAAATTCCACTATCATTAATAGATTAAGATGTGAATACAATAGTAGTTTAAAAATTCCTTGGACAAAATACATTCCTAAAATTACTGAAAGCTATAATACAACAATACATACAATAACAGGCTTTACTCCTAAATTCTTATACTATGGAATACAACCACAGTATATAGAACATACCACTGAAAAACATACACCAATAGAAGATGCAAGAAAATTATCAATTGAAAGAACTATAAAATCACATGAACATAGTAAGCAGCTCTATGACATTAAACATCCAGAACCCATTTTTAAAGTAGGAGATCAAGTATTGGTAAAAACTTTTATTTATCCAAACACAGGTAAATTAACCCAAAGGTATATAGGTCCATTTAAAATTTTAAAACAATTTTCCCCAGTAACATATGAAATAGATAAGCCTAATATACCTCAAAATAAAAAAACTGAAATTATACATTCTAATAAACTTAAATTATTTTATCCTGAAACAGACTTTTTACTTCAAGATAACACTAACATAGGAAATAACTCAATTTTAACCCAAAATTCCAACCAAAAATTAATAGATATTGATGACAACCCATGTTTTTTGCAGGAAGAACATATTTTAGATATGGACAATAAAGAACTAATTTCAACACCAGCACTATTACCTACAAAATACATTTGATTTTTATCTAAATACTCTATTATTTTCATAATGTAAGTTTTACTATTTTTTGAACAATTAATTTCAATACATTGTGTGTAAATAGGCTATTTTCTTTTGCGTAATAATCTTTTGAAATCTAATTCATATTTTGAATACCTTTTATTTGTGTCTGCCTTTAAATTTTGTATATAATTTTCATTATTATGCCATATATAATTTGCATACATGTTGTATACATCATATTTTAAAAATATTATTTGTTTATAAACAAACTAATTAAACAGAAGATTTTTGGGTATTGATTTTTATTGTTTAATATTATATTCTATTTTGTAAATTATTTTCCTTTTATTTTGACACCCTATATAAGTCTTTTTCATGGGGGGGAAATGTTATATAATTTTTAAAAAATTAATAGAAATATAATAGAGATAAATGCATGTAAATATTATTTTATTTTATTAATCTGTTTAAAATAACTCTGTTGTTCTTGGCCACTAGATGGCGCCACCTTAAATATAAATAGATTTTTTTGTTTTTTTTAGTGTTGGTTAGGTAAGTTAGATTTTATTTTATATAGGTATGTAAATGGTGATATAGAATTAATTGTTAAAATTCTATATTTACTTAATTTAAAATATATACTTTTGCTCAAAGAGTTCAAAATAAACTACTTGAGACTGATTTTCTCTTTTTTAATTAAATTCAAGACGACTGCACCTTCAATTTTAACAAATCATTTTTTGGATTTACATAATTATAGAACATATATATATATATATATATGTAATATGTGATCCAAAAGTTATTACACTGCAATATTTGATGTATTACACTGTTGTAGAATCCTGTCGACTTAACCGATCTGTGACAATATCGTTGCGGAATTTCTTGTTGTTCGATTTGAATGGTGAGGATTGGTTGAAACGCAGTCGTTTGAGTGGAAGTTGAAACATACAGTTAGGAATAATCAGGACACGTGATGGGGTTTGAAAATAAAAGGCAACTGGGTTGGAGGAAAGAAAGCTTGAGAAGAGCGGAGCGATTTGGATTGTTAATTATCTGATCACATGGCGGTGATTGAACTTAGCTGTGGGATGAGCAGGGGGAGAGAGGCCTCGAGAGTAGATGTCACCTTGTTGGAAGCGGAATCACAACTGACTATTCTTGCTTTTCGATTTAACACCACGAGTTGTCTTCCTTCCCATTGGTCGAAGGATGGGACGTGCCCGTTTTCCTATTGGTTGACCTACTTAGTGGATCTTTCTAATTGGACCGGCGACTTTCTTTGGTGAAAGATATGCCCGGCCTGATAGGAAGTATCGAGTGTTAGTTCGACTCTATTTACTTCCGTGGTTGTCAAATACGTCCGGTCTTGTTCCGGAAATTGGGCGTCTCTCAAACTTTTATAACTTCTGGTCACCAGATACGTCCTGTCTTGTCCGGAAGTATTGACTGTACAAGTTATTTATACTGGCGCCGCTTTTAGCCTGCTTCCTATGTCTTGTTGCCACTTCCTTTCCTCCAGTTACCTCATTCTTTATTAAATCTTTGAAAATCATACATTGTACATGCATAGTGGGTCGGGGGGCATACAATTATATACAAATTATGACAGATGCGCCCCCTACATGTGAAGAATTCAAGAAGGGGTTAGCCTGAGAGAATTCTGTAAAGTGAAAAATAATTTTGTGGGAAAATTAGTTGTGGGTATTGAGAGTTTATATACAAGCATTGGTGGCGATATAAGAAGTAAAATAGAATGGTGTTGATGATATAGGTTGAGTATAATTAATAGAAATCAAAAAATTTTTTTTTTTTTTAATTGTAAGAAATCAAAATGAATGCTATGGTACATAGTGGATTAAAAAGAAAGAAAATGCGCCTAACTGATTTCTACTCGAAATTGGAAATAAAAACGAGGGAGTTCTATTAGGGCTTTTGAGAAATCAAAACTAATATAAAAATAAAAAGTTGGACGAAATCAAAGTGAATGCTTGGTTGCATGGTGAGAAAAAAAATGCTTTGTTGCATGATGAAAAAAAGAAAAATGCCTAACTAATTTTTTGCTCGAATTTTGGGAGAAGAAATCGAGGAAATTTCATAAGGTCTTTTGAGAAATCAAAGTAAAATAAAAAGTTGGAAGAAATCAAAGTAAATGCTTGGTTGCATGGTGAAAAAAAAAATAGAAAAAATGCCTAACCATATTCTAGCTCGAAATTGGGAATGGAAATCGAGGGAATTTTATTAGGGCTTTTGAGAAATCAAAAATAAAAATAAAAAGTTGGAAGAAATCAAAGTAATATAAAAAGTTGGAAGAAATCAAAGTGAATGCTTGGTGCATGGTGAGAAAAAAAAAGGAAAAATGCCTAACCATATTCTAGCTCGAAATTGGGAATGGAAACCGAGGGAATTTTATTAGGGCTTTTGAGAAATCAAAATAAAAATAAAAATAAAATTTCATAAGGTATTTTGAAATCAAATAAAAATAAAAAGTGGTTGAGCGAAATCAAAGTTGAGTGCTTGGAAAAAAAAAAGAAAAATGAAAAATAAAAAGGTTTCAACAACAAAGGATGATTTAATGTTTTTAGTTTAACCGAAAATCAATGAGTTTTTGTTGATAATTGAGTTATGGCAATATAAGCTAAGTGGTAAATAGAATGATAATTGATAAATAAAAATGATAATATAAACTAATTGGAAAAAAAATGATAATTAATGATTAAAAGTGATAATAAGTTGAATAAATTGATAAATTGATTATATTTTTAAATTTTAATTGAGAGAAAATAATGAAAATGATTAATATGAAAAATAAGGTGTATTGTTTTGAACCCTTTTGTGTATCTACATGCCCTATAAATGTTTTAATTGCTCAATTATGCCCTATATTTTTTTATCTTTGTGTGTGTTGTGAAAAATGTTAGAAGTCTGTAAAGTAATTGATTTGTTTATAATAGGGATGGGAACTCATTTAGATGTGTGTCGTCTTGTGGGTGTGGAATTGGGTTGTAGAAAAATCGATATGTAGTTCGAATTGGGATCCAAGACTGGCGATATAGAGAGAGGAATCTGTGCGGGGAGCGGTGACCTAATTTTACGTGTTGGCAGAAGAGGGGTCCGAAGTAATTGGAGATCGGAAACGAGGCGCTCCCTTTTGTTTGCATAGGCCGAATTTATCGCCGCGGACTACACTTCCTGTCGCGGTGTCTCAAAATTCACTCTTCCTTCCGCTTATTTATTTTTTGGTGCGGCTCAGATCTTGTTTTTGGAGTGTGACTTCTCCGACACTGGTTGGTCATCTTTCAGTTACTTCTATCTCTTCGGAGTTTATTTAGATTTTCTGCAAAGATGGTTCCTAAAATTATGAGAAGTTTTATAAATGTTTGTCCACAATGAAGAACTGCTTGTCCACAATGAAAAACTGCTTGTCCAAAATTAAAAACTGCCTCTTGTAGTTCGAAAATTTTATGAGCGGACATGGTATAGATAAATAAATAATTAAGGAATAAAATTGGGATACATTTGTATGGTAGAACTAACAAACAAAGGATGAAAATCAGATGAAAAATAGGGTATTGCCCCATGTTCGTCCAGATTTTTGTAAATGGGGACTCTGAAATATTTGCCTGAACCTTATTAATTGTAGAATTTAAATGATTGGTAGGTTCGCAGTTCTCTTGTTTGATCGTTAATGGTTTTATTAGCGATATGTCGGTGGTAATTGATTTAGGTTGAGCTGTGTGATCGTTCTGACGTGGGTGGTGTAATTTTGGCATTGTTTGTGTTGTGTGTACGCTGTGCTTTATGTACGAATTCTGTTTTGCTTTGGGGCCTGTGTCGGTATTTTTACGTGAAGGTTGGTTGTATTCATCGATTCTTCTAGCGAATCGGCAGGTGGGGCAGGTTTTTACCTGTTTTGCGATGTCTTGTGTCATGTTCTGCCAATAATATTGTGACGAGATGAGTCTCGTCATCCTGGAGATGTTTGGGTGGTGGTGTTGTGTGTGTACGGACTTAAGAAGTCTGGTTGTAAGTGAACTTGGGACTATAGTTTTAAGTACTCCTTTTCGGGAGACGGTGCGCAGTTTATTGTGATCCATAGTCACGCGAGATTTTCCCGGTGGAGAAGACTGTTGGCTATTTATGAGTGGCGCATCTAGAAAGCCACAAAATGGGATACGAGTTACAACGCCCGTTTCATATTGTTGTACTCCATTTATGCTGCGGACCTCATATTCGTATCTTGACAGTCTTAACCTCCATCGAAACAATCTGCCTGATGGGGCTTTGATCTCTTTCAACCACTGCAATGCAGGATGGTCAGAAAGTATTGTAAACTTTCTGCCCATTAGACAGGCGCGGAAGTTATCCACACTTTCCACAATGGCTAGGCATTGTAGTTCCAAGTCTGAATAGTTTCGCTCGTGACCACGCAGAGAGCGGCTGAAATGTTGAACTGGGTATGTATTCCCATCAGGGTAGACTTGTTTAAGAATGCCTGCAATGCCGAATGTTGAGGTGTTACAGTACACCTGGCATGGCAGATCTTCTTGGTAAAGGTATAATGTGGGGTGTGTGGTAAGGCTTTCTTTCAGGTTAGTGAACGCTTTCTGGCATTCGTCACTCCAGACCCACATGACATCCTTTTTTAGAAGGTTGACAAGTGGCGTCCGCAAGCGGGCGTGGTCCGGAATGAACTCTTTATAGGCGTTCACAGCTTTTAGGAAAGATCGCAATGTTTTTCGATTGTGTGGTTGTTTGGTGGCGTGAATTTTTTCTATGTTTTGTGTAGACGGGATGATTGTATTATTCTTAACGGTTGTGCATGCGCTTGTTTGTTGTTGTTGTCTTTTGGCGCGCGTGTTGCATTTGTTGTGCGGGTTGTGCGTGTTTGTCGCGTGGTGACGTATGGGTGCGTGTATGTTGTGAGGTACATTTGCGTGGTAAGGGGGTGAGCTGTGTCGGTGTACGGACACTTTTTTGGGCATTATTGGAATTGTAGGTTGAAGTCGTGGTGGCTTTATATGTGGTGGGCATGAAAAGTTGCGTGGTGTGAGATTAGAATGGTGGCATGTAAATATTTGAGGTTTGGGCAATGAATGCAGGCAAGGGTTTCCATGTGTGAAAGCTTTGTGTGCTGTACGAGTCCTTTGGGACAGGTTTTGGTCTAGCCCGTGCTTGCATTCATTTGGTACATGTTTAGATACATGGTTAAAGGGGTAGGTAGGGTTAGGTAAGAGTTCAAAGTCAATTCTTGACGCCATAGGGGGGGTGCCTACCTTAGTCTCGAAAAGTCTGCTCGGCTGGGGTGTCTCTGGCTTGACTTGGTTGTTGTGGAATCGGGGCTGGTTGTTTTGGGACTGTTTGCACCGTCCGCACTTTTTCGTGGGTCGTCGGGACTGGTCGATGTCGGCATTCGCTGTGCCAGTGCCTCGCGCCGCAGAACTTGCAGTTGGACGGCGGAAGAGGTGCATTCCATGCACCTGGGTGTCGGGGTGTGCTGTGATACGGGTACGGCATGGCGGTGGATGACTCCTCGGTGGTCGGTGTCCGGCCTTGGTGACACTCGCCTGGGGTTGGCGGGGGTTGTGTCCGTCGTCCTCCCCGGGGAATGGCGCTCCGGAACTCCGTCTCACTTTGCGGGGCGTCGACACGTCGGAGGGTCACGGTCATCTGCCATATGATGGCCGCTAGAAGGCGCCTGGTCGCCTCTCTTCTTGCCCGCTTCTTTTCCGCTGGTTTTGTCATTGCCGTTTGATTTGCTGGTGTCTGGGCTAATTTCCATTTTGATCCTGATTAAGCTCCATAATCTTTATCCTGTCGACTCTGTGTAATATGTGATCCAAAAGTTATTACACTGCAATATTTGATGTATTACACTGTTGTAGAATCCTGTCGACTTAACCGATCTGTGACAATATCGTTGCGGAATTTCTTGTTGTTCGATTTGAATGGTGAGGATTGGTTGAAACGCAGTCGTTTGAGTGGAAGTTGAAACATACAGTTAGGAATAATCAGGACACGTGATGGGGTTTGAAAATAAAAGGCAACTGGGTTGGAGGAAAGAAAGCTTGAGAAGAGCGGATCGATTTGGATTGTTAATTATCTGATCACATGGCGGTGATTGAACTTAGCTGTGGGATGAGCAGGGGGAGAGAGGCCTCGAGAGTAGATGTCACCTTGTTGGAAGCGGAATCACAACTGACTATTCTTGCTTTTCGATTTAACACCACGAGTTGTCTTCCTTCCCATTGGTCGAAGGATGGGACGTGCCCGTTTTCCTATTGGTTGACCTACTTAGTGGATCTTTCTAATTGGACCGGCGACTTTCTTTGGTGAAAGATATGCCCGGCCTGATAGGAAGTATCGAGTGTTAGTTCGACTCTATTTACTTCCGTGGTTGTCAAATACGTCCGGTCTTGTTCCGGAAATTGGGCGTCTCTCAAACTTTTATAACTTCTGGTCACCAGATACGTCCTGTCTTGTCCGGAAGTATTGACTGTACAAGTTATTTATACTGGCGCCCGCTTTTAGCCTGCTTCCTATGTCTTGTTGCCACTTCCTTTCCTCCAGTTACCTCATTCTTTATTAAATCTTTGAAAATCATACATTGTACATGCATAGTGGGTCGGGGGGCATACAATTATATACAAATTATGACATATATATGTTGTAATCTCAAGTAAGACGACGTGTGAATAAACTGGCAGTCGTAGTCCTGAGGCGAAAGTGTTGATATTAGCACAGAGCGGGACGTAGAAAGCCCACGGGACAGAGGTGGAAGCCATAACACAAACCTGGATGCCTAACACTGAGACAAGGAGAGGAGCCAGAAGCGGCCTGTGTAGATGGACACACTATATCACACTTGAGCTGACACTGCTGTGTTGACCCCGGGCTCGGTTGCCTATAGAACTCTGGAAGGGGCTCCTACCTGGGCGTCGGCTATGTCCTTCGAATCTTTGCCTCGTAGCTGTCTCCAATCCCACTATTTTTGCTGTTTTAATTTTGACGTCTTCATTTTGAGTTTGAATATAAATTATATTAATAAAGATGTATCATATCATACAAAATATGGGGGTAGTAGCAAATAGGAGCAGTGTAGATTTTAATAGAAGGGTATGATCTTAAACTATTGACTATAACTTAACTAAATAGAAGATATGTAAAATATACTAATAGTGTTATTATATCACAATTAGAAATATACTACCTATATATAATTTTATAGAGAAGATATTATTTTAAGTTCTCATTCTAAAATTAATGTAAATTGAAAGAAATGATAAAACAATAAAAATAAAATTGTAAACTAAATGAGAAATCAAAAGATTTTATAAATATTTCCAATGTTAATTGGTATAAAAAGTATGTTATAAATCTGCTGATTTCTAAGGATGATTCTAGAATAAGAGAGGGGGTCGGTGGAAGGCTGGGTAAACCGTTTGGTTTTCGACCACTAGGACCCGGGTTCGATTCCCGCATTGGGCACTTTTTTCTGTTTGAAAAAAAAAAATGCTCCAATGGCCCCCGATTCTTGCAAAAGTCCAACCCCACCAGCGAGTGCAAGTAACCAAACGGGGCTCTGGCATTTGTAAGTGCAAAGTCGAACTGCTTTTCACATGTGTAGACATGTGGTGCGCTTACAGTAAAAGCAGTCGCCAACTACCCACCATGATTATCATGGCCTGTACCACGTGTACTAGGGATAAGCAAAAAAAAAAGAATAAGAGAAGGCTTTTGAAAAAAGATTTTAGTTAAGGAATTTGAAGTTAAAAACTGGTTATTGTTTGCCGAGGAGACGGTGTTGTGGAAAGTGTTCTCTCTCGGGAATGTCATATGATGTTTGACACCTTAAGTAAATGTGAAGAAATATGATTTGTTATTTAAAATTGAAATGTGATAATTTATTTAGAGCAAAAAAAAAAGTGCTAAAATTGGGCTAACATGGAGAAATGATTTTTTTAAACAAAAATGTGAGCGGACAAAATAAGTTTAACACTCACAATTGATGGGCTTCTGTTGAACTTTGAAACTCATTCCGAAAAAGAGCAAGAGGGTGGGATTCCAAAAAACGGCCCAACTTACCAAAGGACTCAACCCGAGTTCGGAAGTCCGCTAGAATCACAAGGAGTAAGAAACAAAGGTAGCAGGTCTTCATGTCTATTGACACAACTCAGACTTCAGTTTGTCACCTTGTCACAGGTGTCCAACTGTTATTGTCACACTTCTTTCATTTTATATCAACGGTTAAATTCAGGTGTTTCCGCTTGCGTTAAGTCGCCACAGAAAATATCTCACTCTTTAATAAGAAGCCGGTCTGAATGTCTCATGACAACAGCTCTAAGGTTAGAGTCATTACCATTAGTAAGCCTATTTTACTTAAGTACAGCCGGGGATGGCTTTGAGAGATCCTGAATGCTGCTCCTCACAGTCTCTCATATATTCTACCTGGAATATTCTCAAGTGTGTTCCCTTCCCAGAATTGCTCTATAGTAGAGATAATCATCAAATATTCTCCCATGATATAGATCTTCGGTTCTACAAAATTGTCCCAAAAGTTCCTAAACACTTGCAAAAAATTGAAATACCAATATTATTCCCTGTTATATATAATGTCTTTGTATTATGTATTGGCCGTAATAATATTATTTGGCAAGTAATAAGAAAAACACAAACTTTTGGGACAACCTTATATATAATATCTGTATTTGGCCAATTCTGGAATAATTAAAAATCAACGAGAATAGTTGATATTTATTCCGATAGATGGCGCAAGCCATCAGCAACTTTCAGTTGCCCGATAAGGAGATGCCTTTTTCTTAATATAATATCTGTCTATAATCTGTCTGGGGGGAGAAATAAGATAATGTTTTAGAAATGTGTGTTGATTTAAGGCACCTTACAAAATACAATTCTCCTTTCAAAATGAGCACAATGACTATACGCCATCTAGTGACTGTCTCTAGCACACTTGGAGCAGTGACAAAGCTTTGAGTGCGACGATAGAAGAACATGAAAATGGATAATAGCCATTTGACAGTAAAACCAGTTTACAACTTCAATGTGAGTCTTTGCTTTTGCTTTGGGGAACCTGAATTTGTTGAATTATACATTACAAACTTACAGACATACAATGGATTATTGAAAAGGAATAATTGGTACATATATAAATTGAAGTATGGTCAATTATTTGATTAATTAGTTAAAAGTAACAAAATATTAATTGAGAATGGGGAACTATTTACAACGGTTTCGTGAAATGTGTTGTGTGTGTTTGTGTGTGGTCTTATATTATCATATACAGTAAAACCTCCAAGATAGAACATTCATGCTAAAGGACACCTCTCTACAAAGAACAGTTTTCATAGGTAAAATTACCATTTTTACTATTTAGCAACTCTCCAGTAAGAGGACACCTATCCCTAAAGGATACTTTGGCTCTGCAATTAGGTGTCCTTTACAGGGAGGTGTAACTGTATATAATAAATATAAATATATGCGTGATGATATTGCAATCAGATTACTAAATTATAATAGTTATCTGTTATAATTTAGTAATCTGATTGCAATATCATCCACACACACATATATTCATATATTAATATACTTATTGAGACATTTGGTAGTTTTTTGTTTATAATTCCAAGAAGGTTTAAGAATCTGAAAATTGGGATTTCTAACTCATTTGAGGCCTTGAACAAGCGCTGAAAAAATCAATTTGAAACTCTCAACAGTTTCCAACTTGACTTCATGTAACACATGAGATTTAAAAAGAAGTATAGAAATTGGTTCATTTAAGACCACCCAGAAGTCCTAAAATTTGTACACTTGAAATGTTAATCAGACTGAGCAAGTGTTCAAAATTTCATACTTTCTATATGAACTGAAATAAAAAAAGCATTTTTAAAATTAAAAATTTGAAAGGCAATTTGGAAATTTGTTCATCCCTAAACATCTTGACAACCCAGAAGTCTGAAAATTTGTCAACTTGTATTATCATCAGATTATAAATGTGTACAAAATTTCAGATTTCTAGGTGCTCTGGATGTATATTAAAAATTGATTACACAAGATTTTTGGACAGACAGACATAGAAACAACTTAAATAAAGTGATAAGGCACAATTTGATTATACACAAGGTAATGAGACCAAATCCAAATAAATAAATAGTGTGTGATCTTTTGGTAACAGTGTTGTTACCAAAATGTTGTGCATTAATGGAAGGCTAGTAAATGAG